>JAMJFZ010001797.1:3195000-3240000 GCA_026225945.1 Cricetomys ansorgei
GGGAGGGAATAAAGTTGACCGTGGTTGGAAGTGAAGGCGGAGGTTAAATTCCTAGCTCCGGGTCCCAAGACCTCTCAGACTTGGAGAGGCTAGATTCTCCAGCCTGAGTTTCCTCATCTATAGAATAAGACGAAACGCCGTGCCTTCTTCAGAGAACTGGAGAGAGTGGCCCACACCTCGCACCAGCAGCACCTTTGCCACGCTTACTCTGTGGGGGAGGGGAACGCTGACTGTTCCGCTCTAATAAACAGTGGTGTTTGTTAATATCCCCACTAGCTCTTCACTGGGCCTCAAAACTGGAAGACCTGTACGGATTTCCTTATCCTCCGGACAGCTGTGAGTGTCCCAAGAGAAAGCCTACTGTTAAGAGCTGCACTGCTCCCCATCTGTAGGTCTCCAAGTCAGGCAGAGAAGACAAACAGCAGATTTCAGCACAAACCAGGAAAACACACCCCCGTGGGGACTACAGTGCTCTCCAGGGCTCACAGCAAAGGGCATGCTTCTGAATGAGGTGACCACGCAAAGCCCAACAGATGGTGTGAAATTTGAGTCTTATAGTTCTGCCGAAGAGAACCCCGCTTCTGCCTGTCAAGAGCCGTGGAATCTCGGGAGCTCATGCTTTCCTGGCAGCAGGTTCTTATGTGTGCCTGCTAGAGGGCCCTGCAGCCGCACGGCACCTGTCAGCCTGGATCCAGTGCCTCTGACAAGGCCCTTAATATGATTCATTCTGTGTTGCACAGAAGGCTACATTACAGTCTCTCTACTAAATGATATGTGCTGGGAGTCGTAAATGGGATATGACACTTTGAAGGCGGCAGTAAAGGCTCCCCTAAACGGCTGTTACTTTGGGGATATGAGCACAAGCCTGGGGAAGGAGGCTTTCCATTACAATTTACAATGTGCTTACTGTTAATAAGTAAAATATTAGCCTCCCGCTGCCTGATACTTGGGGATCTCAAGGTCAAAGACGTCTTAAAACAGCCAAACGCAGCAGAACCTTGGGAAAGAGATCTCTATCAGACACGTGGGCTCCGTTAAGGGAAACATGTTCAGATGCTGGTTTTCAATGTCATAGGAAAATCTGAATAAAGTATGAGCAAAGGAAAAGAGCTTCCTGTGGGCTAATGGCTTGGAAAATCTGGGCACTGACGTGGAGCCCAAGGTTACCGACCTCTAAGAGAGGTCCCGAGTCTCCCAGGTGGGCTTCAGGCCAGCTCGACTTATGAAAAATTCTCTAGGCCAAGCGCAGATCAGCTTTGTAAGGAGGTGACCTGCAAAGTCATTTAGACATCGTGCAAACAAACTGGCCAAAGAAATACTCGACTTTGTGTCTAAAGGATTATAATGAAGGCTCTCTGGCTGTTCGCATTGTACCTATTGCTGAACAGAAACTTTTGAAAACAGTCTTTCCAGAACCTCTGTTTTTCCAAAATAAAGAATAAGTGAAGATCCATACATAATTTAAAAAAAATGATAGGAAGTCTGTCCTGCTAAGATTAATGGCTGGGGCCCTGTTTTGCAATCATTATGATCAGTTTTTAAATTTATTCTTTGAAAATTTTACAGATGAATGCATTGTGTTTTGATTATATCCATCTGCCACTCCTCCACCTCCAACTCCTCCGAGCTCCTCCCAGCGCGACATCCTCCCATTGGAAAAACATCCACTGACTCCAGCTACTGAGACCAATGACCTGCGTGGCCTGCGACACAGGCCACCTACCAATAAAGATGCCTCTACCACCTCCAGGAGCCATCAGCCAGCAATGGCTCCTCAGCTAGGGGTGGGAACTCATGTGCCTCTCATGGTCTGGAGCCTCTCAACCTGGGACTTTTAGATAGGATCCAGGGACCTGGAAAGCTTGCTGCATGCAAACATTGCTCTGACTGTGAGTGTGTATGTGTGAGTGTGCATATGCGTGCGCTTATGTGTGTATGTGTGTGCATGTGTGTGTGTGTGCATGTGTGTGTGTGTGTTGCTGCTGAGGCTACAGAGTTTACTCTACCACTACAGTGCTTGCATTTCACCCAAGAAGAAAACTGTGTACCTTGGGGAAATCAAAGATAACCAGTTCTGTTCTATTCTGATTAATAGGGACCACCAATTTTTGAAATTCAGAGAAATAAACAATCTCTCTCTTTCACACACTCACACAAGCACGCACATACACACATTGATTCGTGTACTTGCATTCTGTAAACGTGTCAAAGACAAAGCTGCAAGCATCCCTGAATAACAATGTGGACTTCGCACCATCTTAAATTATGGCACCATAGATACACCATGCCAGGCTAGAAGCTAGACTAAACCTGCAGTGCTTTTTTTTTCTTAAAGAACTTTTTAAGCATTTATCTATTTTGCATTGTATGTGCGTGCATGTACTTGTGCCCACACTCATTACATTGCTCGCCATGGCGCATGTGTGGAAATCAAAGGATGACATGAGAGAGTCACTTCTCTTCCACCACGTAGGTCCTGTGGCTGGAACTCAGGTTACCAGGCTTGGTATCACTGGACGGGCTCACTAGTCCATCTCTAGTTCTTAGGCTACCATCTTGTGAAGGGTTTGTATCCAGTGAGTGTTGGCTGAAGGCAGGAGTGGCTCTATTAAAAGGAAAATGCAGACCTGGAAGCCAACAAACTCACAAGTGCATCTCGGATATTTGGGTTCCTCTAATCCCCCAGGTCTGTGCCAATATGAGAAGGTGTGTGATGAAGCCCTGGGGCTGGGGAACGCTCCATGAAAAGAAGGTAACATGGGGCTGGAGAGGTGAGTCAGCAGTGAAGGGCACCTGTTCCTGCAGAGGACCTGAACTCACTTCCAAGCACCCATATGTCAGCTCACAGCCATCCCTAATTCTAGTTCCATGGTATCTGATGCCCTCTTCTGACCTTAAACAGATGGCACACATACACACAAGCAGGCAGAACACTCATGCAAAGCACATAAAAATAAATAAATCTGCAAAAGGAGAAGGCAACATTGTTCTTCTGGTTATGAGCCTGCCCTAGGGCGCTGTCTGTGGACACCCTGGGCAGGTGTCCCTGCACATCTGGATGGCACAGCACTGTTCTCTGCTCACTGGGAGAACTATTCCTGCCAGCTCGATCCCTTCTAACATCCCCCTGCACCAAATGCTTGGAAATTCCGAGCACACACACAACTGTAAGCTCTGGTGTCAGGAGAGGAATCACAAGAAAAGACAGAGGCAGCATGGCGGGCCATCCCAGCATCCTGGAAGCTGAGGCAGAAGGAAGAACACTGTCCAACTTTCATATGCTTGACCGCAATCTTTATTGTAAAATAAAGAAATATAATTCGTGTTGTTATAAACAGGTACATACTTTCACAAACAACAGCTACCCTTTCTGTACGCAAACACGCTTTGCCTACCCATCCCACCCTGTTCCTCCCGCCCACTGGACACTGTTGGTCACATGCTAGCATCATTAGTCTGAGTTGCCAGTTTGATTGGGTGAAAAACACCTGAAAGATTAGTTGGGTGCACCTGCAGGTGTGTCCAGGTGGAGAAGACTGGCTTGAACGGGGGCAACACCACCCATAGGCTAGGGGTCCAGACTGAATAGGGAAAAGCCCCCCACGCCCTCTCTCCATCCTGGCCGCCATGCTTCCCTACTATGATAGGAAAACCTCCGGAACTCTGAGCCCTTCTTCCTTTGTTTCTCTCCAGTGTCTGTCACAGCCACGGAAGTCTGGTTAACACACCTTGACTTTGTGCCTTAGGTAACACTTGGTTACCTGAGAAGAATCTAATTAAAGAAATGATAAATCCAACAGTGGTCTATCAGAGCCTCAATCCACAAACCCTCAACTACCGAGGGCCTCCTTAGACTCCCCTTTCCTAATTCTCCCAAGTCTCACAACACAATCCCGGCCCCCTCCTCCTGAATCTGTCACTGAGACATTTCTCAAACTGCTCTTCTCCTCTTCAACTCTGTTTCCTCCTCCTGGTTAGGCCTCACACCCAGGACCACAGACGGGAATTCCAAGTCTCCTGCAGTGAGCACCCCCTGAAAGCTTTTATCATTTCTGTGGCCAGCGAAAGATTATGGCCCGCTGTGCCTCCCTGGCCAGTGGCGCTGTGCCTCCCTGGCCAGTGGCGCTGTGCCTCCCTGGCCTGGCCACTGGCGGCCAGGGCTCCCATCCAGCTGCCCAGCACTGCTCAGAGTTCCCCAGCTCAGGCTGTGATTCACATCCCACATTTAGTTCCAACTGCTTCATTATCTTCCCCTCCCGACTCGTTCTCATTGATCTTCCACCGTGATTCAGAGACATCGAAATCCCAGGTTGGCCTGGCCTTTTTCCACTGTGGTCCTTGTGAGATTATCTTGGAATGTTCTCAGAGCGTCTGTCTCCTGCATCTGACCACGGCTCTTCCAGGGTCTTGCTCGTGCTGGCACCACAAGTGCCTGCCGGAGCACATGGAACCTGGGGTGTGTTCCGTAGGTGTTAAACCAACGAGCAACCGGGAAGGGCTCTCCTTGTACTGCAGGGATCTCAAGCCGGAGCGGACTGCAGACTCAGTCCTGCCAAACGACTCCAAGAAGTCTCTGGCTGTGGAGCCTTCTTCTCCCTGGGAAATACCCTTTGCTTCCTTCTTCTCTCCTGGTTTGATTCAAGGGAATTGGAGGAACATGTTGGGTGCCACAGCTTCCTGTTACGCTCCATTTGAGAAGCCTGAGGCTCCTGTTCCTGGGGCTGAAGTTGGGCAGGGTGCCAGGCTCCCGGCTTCATCAATATAGGATCAATGACATGGATTCTCATGCGCTTTAGAGGCCTTCCAGATGTGGTTTTGGAAGAGTGCTGGAGAGACAGATGTGGCTCAGAGGCTGGTCCCAGGAGAATGAGGCTAGTTCTGATGGTGAGCCAAAGATCCGAGGCTTGGTTCAGTGTGGACATGCCAAAACTCCCCGGATGTGCCCGGGGAGAACCACAACAAGCCCTAGCTGCCTCATTTGCACCCCAGAAACAATCATGCAGCCAACCATGAGGGGAGTTCCATAGGCGGAACCCCGTTCAACTACGACTCTTTGGGTCCCCAGGGAGAGAGAGAAACGGGTAACACATTAGGATGAGCTGATCTGGGCCCTGACCTAGCTGTGTCTGCCTCCAGCAGCCTTAGCTCTACTCGGCTCAAACGAAACCTTTCCCTTCTCAAGGGAGCAGCTCTCTAGACATTTCTTCCAAGAAGCCCCCTCAGAACCTTCTAACAGGATGGCTACCTCCAGCCTATGACCCACGGCCATCTTGACTGCCACTTGATATATGTTCTGTGACCAGGACTTCCATCTCTTCATAGACCGGAAGTCTGATCACGGAAGAAAGCATGTCTTTATTAAATAAGACCAGAGAAAAGGAAGGAAGAGCAAGCAGAGATCATGGACAACGACCTTGTCAGCAACAGAAAACCAAAGCCCACCATGAGAGGAAGGAGGAAGCAGCACTGTAGGGAGCACTTATGCTCCCCAAGCAAGGGCTCTGCACCCAACAGCCTCAATTTCCTTATCTGCAGAATGAATATCCTATTGACTGTACTTATCAGAGAAGCTGCGAGCACCGGGGAGTCCTGGGCAGGGACGGGCAGTCAGCTGGCCCTGCAGTCCTGTCTTGGACACAGGCTTGACTTCATATTGTGTTTACAATCGCTGAACAAAATGGATTTTCTATTATCGACACATATTTAAAAACCTGAAGCTAGCCTGGCGGTGGTGGCGCACGCCTTTAATCCCAGCACTCGGGAGGCAGAGGCAGGCAGATCTCTGAGTTCGAGGCCAGCCTGGTCTACAGAGTGAGTTCCAGGACAGCCAGAGTTACAACAGAGAAACCCTGTTTCAGAAAAAACAGGAAGGAAGGAAGGAAGGAAGAAAAGAAACCTTAAGCTATTATTTTTCCCTGAATTAACCTTGTTTTTTTGCTTTTCCACCTGAACAGCAGAAGGAAGAGCTGCCCTTGATGAATCTTACACTCTCCTATACATAGTTACAATGTAATGTACTCATACTTTTTTTTTTTTAATACAAAAAGCTTTCCTTCAAGTGTGAGGAAAATAATTGCTCTAAGGAGATGTACTATTCTGCAGTTTCTAAAGACTGCTGGGCATTCTTCAATTTTAAAAGAAAAAAAAATCAGTTTAGCGGGATCTATTTATTCATTTTTTATAATTGCCCCTCTGTGAACCACATGAATTCTGACGCCATAGGGTCAGCTCTAAAAAACCAAGAGACACACAACCAAGGGATGGCAGAGCTCAGCTCAGTGTAAGATCGCAGGGTGAAGGCGGAGTCTCTGCTTAGCAACATGCAGTGCTGGCTTGCAAACAAAGACATTTCTGGATGTATGTCCATGAAATAGCAGGATGTCTCAAGTGCATTTTACTCAAGAATGCAGGCAACCTCAGTCAAGATCATGACTGCAGAAGCAATGGGACTTCTACTCTTTGGTTTAGTATCCCTGGGTCTTGAGTCTCTCCAAAGTAAAACCCCCGCTTCTTGTAACATCTTGGGACTCCCGGGCACAGGTCTCAGGCATGGTCACGCTGGGCTCCCATTTCCAAGGCCTGTATACTAGGGGTTCCGAATAAACAGGGGTTCTCGAAACTGCCCCGACCTGTAGCAGGACGCTTGGAAGAAGTTTTAAACAAGATGGCTTTTGGTCGATGGTTCTGTTCCTGTCCCAGGTCTGGTGGATGATTATGAGTTTGGTTTGGATAGTTCACTGCCTGTGGATATTATTTGGATATATATATATATATATATATATATATATATATATATATATATATATATATACACATACACATATATACACATACATATACACATACATACATACATACAGACATATATATATATGTATATATATATATGTATGTATATATATATATATATATATATGTATGTATATAACTGTTTTGCCACATGCAGCTTATCTTTAGGATTGCCTGCTGCTTGGACTTCTGGGAACTTTTGTTTAGTGTACATTAAGGCCTGAAGCCCTGAGAGCCGGGGTTTGTTGGTTGGTTCATTGTTGGTTACTGCTTAGAAGAACATTGGGTGGAGAGACTGGGTTCAAGGATGGTGAGCTGAGATGCTAGTCCGGCTCACTGTCAGCTCCTGCTCTCCAGGTTTCGGACGGCCTAAGAAGGTTGTGAAGATCTCTTCCTTCTCTCCTTTCTCTGTTAAGGCCGCCTGCATTCCCGTAGCTCAGCTGCCGGCCCATCCACCCACGCTTACCCCAGCACGGGAATTTTTGTTTTATTCCACTTTCCTGTTCCCTCCACAGCATCATCAGCCTCAGCGTCAGCACAGGGCTAAGCACCCCAAAGGGGCTTGATTAATGTTTCTGGGGAGACTGAGGAAGCTTTAGGGCAGGGAACAGATGGCCGCCCCCTCTCCTGCTTCCGGCCACCAAGAGCAGAAAGGAGCCTCACTGGTCCCCGGTGACCCGCGGGCCTCTTCCGAGATTCCAGTCCTCCACACTTCCTCTCCTCATTGTTTTCCTTCGCATTAAAAAGGAACATTGAGAATTTCATCAGAGCGCCAAGAAGGAGGATTCTGTTTGGAGCAGAAAGAAGCATGCATTGTCTGATGAAGCAAACCCCTCAAGGGGACTGAAGTGTAAGGTGGGGTCTGTTCCACTGACCCCCATTATCCACGGAGTCTTTCAGAAGGGGACGGAACTGGCCACCCTTAAAGAAATAACACGGGAGTCATTCTGAACTACCAATGGCCTATTATCTTCTGTTGGAAATTTCCAGATCTTTTCTTACACGCCCTTGAAGATTATAAACACACATAGAAAATGTTCCACGGGGCCAGGGATGTAGCTCAGCAGTGGAACCCTTGCCTAGCACGCGCAGGAGACTCTGGCTAGATCGAAGCATGACGAGTCAAAAAAAAAAACAAAGGAACACATTCCACAGCTGACCAAATGGAGCCAAGATGAGGTTTCTAAGAGCCCTCCTCCTCCCCCTTCTTGGTACAAAGGAATAATGCAGGCCCAAAGGTTTCCATGGGTTCTCTTACTTCTAAATTTAACTTAGCTTTGGTATTTCTGAAACTGGCCTTGAACTCACTGTGCAGCTCAGGTTGGCTTCAAACTGCAGCCCTCCTGTCTCTGCTTCTGGAATGCGTGTGACCTCTCAAATGTCATGAAGTTCCCCTTTGGCAAGTGTGGTTTCTATTTACATTCTAAGCTATATATTAGACTGTGTACTTTATATGTATGCGCTCCGTAACGGTAATTATTTCATAACATGACTGTGGCGTCAGTAAAGTTAGAATATTTGAAGTGAATAATGACACACATGTTCATAGGTTTACCACACTGTGGACTTCAAGAACTTATCTGCCACACGATGGCTCCTGTTAGCAAGGGCCAGAGTCCACCGAAATAGCAGTGCCTTTTGCCAGAAACGTCCTGAGAAACCACTTCAAGCTCTTGCACCCATTACCCCCAGGCTGCACAAAGGTGCTTCCTTGTGTCGCAGCAGGTTCCCAGACGCTTGTCTTGGGAAAGTGGAGGGTGGCCCTAGAGCTGACATCATTGTTGCTTTTGACATTCCAGCTCTGTCCTCTCCCCCATAGGAATACTTTCAGACCTACAGCTCGCCCCTCATCACCCACACCTGACTCCCGGGCCACTGACTCACTTCCTGTCTCTCAGACGTGCTGTGAAGATTCTCTTTGTGAAAAAAAAATTCCTCTGTGAAAACAAAATAGAATTAAAACCTAAAGAATATTGTGACAGAAACAGAACGGCCAATTAACAACCGCGAGCTAGGAGCATACAGCGGACTATAGGTTCCCAGCGTCCTTTGTGGTTAGGCCATGAGGGAGAGTTCACCAAAGGCATGTGGGTGACTGGGCCAGTGATCCCCACCTGCTCTCCTTCCCTAAATGTGCCAGAATCCTCAGAAGCCACACGCCGAGGTGGCGAGCACTTAGTGTGTCCAGATGTTGTCTAAGTCAGGGCTTCTATCGATGTGACGAAACACCGTGACCAAAAAGAAAGTTGGGGAGGAGAGGGCTTGTTTGTCTTACAGTTCCACAGCAACACTGCTCATCACTGAAGAAAGTCAGGACAGGAACTCACACAGGGCAGGATCCTGGAGGCAGGAGCTGATGCAGAGGCCATGGAGGGTGCTGCTTACTGGCTTGCTTTCCAAGGCTTGCTGTCTGCAGTCTTATAGAACCCAGGACCACCAGCTCAGAGATAGAACAACCCACAGTGGGCTGTGCCCTCCCCGATCAATAACTAATTAATGAATGCCTTACAGACTGGATCTTATGAAGGAATTTTCTCAACTAAGGTTCCCTCCTTTCAGATAACTCTAGATTGTGTGTCAACTTGACATAAGACTACCAGCACAGATATGAAGACTTCCCTACCTCTAGGGTGAGCGGGAGACACATTTGTAGTTGTTTAAGAGTGTGAGAACAGAGAACTCCGCATTACTTGATGCTGGATCCCCAGTGGCTGCCGGAGGTCTGGAAACTAGGTGTACAGCTAGCGTCTGTGGGCATACTGAATGTGGATGAATCATAAGGAATATGCACGTACAAAATAGAAACAAGTACAGTTCTGCAGAAAATTTCTGGGCACATTTTTCTACTGTCACACATGGGGACATGAGCACACACACACATGAGCACACACACACATATATGAGCACACACATATGAGCGCACACATACACATATCAGCGGGCACACACACACGAGTGTGCACACGCGCACATGCACAGGCACACACATATGCGCGCACACACACATACACATATCAGCGGGCACACACACACACACACACGAGTGCACACACACGCACATGCACACGCACACACATGCCCACGCACACACATATGAGCGCACACACATACACTTTTAAGCGCACACACATGCACATGCACACACACACACATGCAATCTTCCTTAAAATATTACTCAAAAACTCCTTTGTCTCTTGTGTTCATTTTTGTTTCCATGGAAACCACCCAACTTCCAGGAGACACCACACCATTGTGTAATGGCTGCTTCTAAAAGGGATTCAACTTTTCCCCTTAAACCACTATTTCAGTTGACCTAAGGGTTGTTGGGGATTTTCAAGACTTCAAGGGCAAATCCCCTGAGGGGGTACCAACTAGGCGGCTCAGGTTTCCTTGCTCTAGTCTCTCCGGGGAGAAAGCCCCCGCTACCCCGTGCCTGTCATTGCATAAAAATGACAATTGTGAGAAGCTTTCCCTTAATAAGTGTTTGCATTTGTATGTTTGCATTTATTCTCATTCTAAATTGGAGTTTTAGGCTCAAGGCTCCCAGGACTGCCTGGTATAAGCCAAAGAGTCTCAGGCCTTGTATTCCTGCTCCTCTTTTGTTATTTAAACAAGTTCCATTTCTTGAAGTTTTCTTTAAAACAAACACACAGAAAACTGCCATAGGCACGCCGGCTGATGTGCCAGAAGACTGTAAGGAAGAGTTCCATGCCAGGGTTCCCATTCCTTCAGTGTGTTTCTCACGCTGACAGCACGTAGAGTTTCCAAAGTAAGCACATCCTTAAAACTGGTGCTTAGCCAGGCGGTGGGTGGCACACGTGCACACCTTTAGGCTGATCTCTGTGAGTTCCAGGCCAGCCTGGTCTACATAGTGAGTTCTAGGCCTGCTAGGATTACATAAAGATCCTTATCTCAAATAAATAAACAAATGCTTATTCTACCCATTTCTCAGGGCAAAAAAAAAAAAAAAAAAATAGAAATAAAAAAATAAGTAGATGCTTAGTTTAGGTATTTAAAGTCAGAAACCATGACGTCTTCCTCAAGTTGCTCTTCCTCGGTCCAGGGTTCTGCTCAGCTCACCCTTGTTTGGACCCCGCCCAGTGCCCGGGGTTTTGGCAAGTGATGAGTCAGGATCCCAGACGGGCGATGGAAACACTGCGTCTGGCAGCCCTCAGCTTCACCCTAATCTTTAAATGCTGTTGTAAAAATGACAGCCTGCAACCTGACCCTAGAAATTTTTGTTATTTTAGAATCTGGCTTCCCAATGTCCCTTAGGACAAAACAATCTTTTTTGCTGTACAAGCCATACTCTGACGGCCGGGGAGCTAAGGAATTCCTGTGTGGCCAAAGCTCATCATGAGTAGGTGAGTGCCAGCTTGCTTTTATTTAGTTTTTTAATAACCTGCATGCGGTTTGCCTATTTTACGTACTGTAAAGATTTACCGAGTTGGGCACGAAAGCAAAATCCAAAGTGATTTTAAAGCGCGCGGCTCTCGGCCCCGCTCCTGTGGCAGACCAAGGAGATGAAGGTCTCAGAACTGGGTACCCAGTCTCCACGTGCTCAGTATGAACGACACAACCATGAAAACATGCAAAAAGAAGTATTAAATAAAAGCAAACCTCAAAACGAAACCCTCCGTTTCATTCCAATTCAGCATGCTACTCAAATTTCACATTTTCAAAAAAAAGGCTTTGGAACTCTGTAAACAATTTACAAGGTATAATTGTGTTTGATACATTACATCATAAACAGCGCCTAAAGTGAAATTGTGCCAAAAATTATATCCACGTTTCCCATCTCTTTAAGTGTACTTTTCTTGGGAAAGCTTTGATGATTGGGCCACTAAAGGCTGCTAGGTTCTAAGTGAAGTGATTTAAATTTAGGTTTAAAAAACGATTGCACTGGTCATTGTCTATTTCTGGTTACTAAGACATTTACAAAACTTTCAGGTTTTTGTGGAAAATTTTTTTTATAAAGACAGAAAATGAAGGGGAAAAGAGTTTGCAGAGTGCGGGGTGGGGGAGGGCTTTTACAGGACAGAGTATTATTTCAGACGTGAGTTGGGAGGGGCGTGAGGAAGGGACGATGCAGAGCTGCTTGCTAGCTAGATGATTCTGGCTGCTGAATTTGACCCTTCCCAACCTCCAGCCTTGTTACCAGGAAGAGGAAATCTCTTTGACAATCTTTTCAACCTCGTGATTCGTGAGATGAAATGCAATGCTGACCGTGCCTACGATCAGAGAAGCCCGTGCCACTGGGACAATGTCACAGAACTCGAAGAGATAAGCCTTGTACTTCTGTCCTGGCTGAGAGCACACAATGGCTACACTCATGCTAACTTAATCAAGAAAGCCCCTGTAGATGTCAGGGAGTATTGTGGAATGTTGACGTTTATCTGACTTTTGCATTGCTCGGAAAGCTTCGTTGATTAGCCCTGATCCCAGTGGTTCACATGACTTCATGGTGTGGTCTCTGACATAGCAGGCTATGCATCTCCACAAAACCACAGGTTCAGCAGCTGCCTCTGGGTCCCTTGAGTCAGCTCCATGCATTCCTTCTCAATTTGGAGATTAAACGTAACATTTCTAACTTCTCCCTGTGTTGTGATCCAGTTCTAATAAGAGTGCGCATAAAGGCAGGAAGCCAAACATGGATCCTGAGTAAAGCTGTACTTTTAAAAGTCGTTCTGTTACTCTAAGACACATCTTAGAATGTCTGAGTAAGTGCATGACCCTGGACTGCGGCGGCCTACAAATCAGCTGTGTAACCCAGCCTGGAACATGCGGCCTTGGCTGGCTTTCTCTAAAGTGGACTCAAAGGCACTGCAATGTCCATTTATCAGCAGTTCACATGGCGCCTGACCAGTATGAGACACGCAGTGTACCGTTAAACGTGGTAATTCACCCAACAGTTGTTGCTGGAAAGTAAAAAAAGTTCTATAGCATGCAGCAGCTTCAGGGCAGTGGTTCTCAGCCTTCCTAACGCTACGACCCTTCAATACAGTTCCTCACGTTGTGGTGACCCCCAACCATAAAATTATTTTCGCTGCTACTTCATAACCGTAATTTTGCTACTGTTACAAATCTTAATGCAAGTACCTGCTATGCAGATGGTCTTGGGTGACCCCTGGGAAAGGGTCATTCAACCCCCCAAGGGGTCACAATTTATAGGTTGAGAAGCACTGCATTGTATTTTGTGGTCTGACTGGAGATAAACCCTTGCTATAATTACTTGTAGTATTTACCAAACAGGGACAGTAAAGATGCATCCTAGAAACAGTGTTTCGTGTTCCTTAATCTGTTGAGATGTTGCATTTTCCCAGAAGACATATTCTGGAATGCCCTCTTTAAAATAAATTATATGAGAAAGGTTTATAAAGCTCACAAGTCTGTGATTTTTTTTCCTTAAGCAAAAATGATTTCTTATATACTCTTCAAATATTCTGCTAAAGGATATCTGCATGGCTACCGTTGATACAACAGGCGAGTGTCATGCTCAAAGCTTTATGTAGAACGGCTTACTTCCCATCCCCACCCGAATGAGGAAGAGACCAAGTCGCAGGGAGGTTAAATAAGGTTAAATAAGGTCACGCGTTAGATGGTTGGACTTGAAACAAACAATTCTGTTTCCAGTCTTTGCCTACAACTGCGAACCCTTCCAAATCCTTCTGAAGAAGTTAGATTATAAATAACAGTTAAAAATACACTGAAAGTGACTAATACACTTTCTCTCTATGCATTAATTGGTCATTAAATATATATGTCAACATCGTACCAGAGAGAATCAGGCTTATCAAATCAAACTCTGCTAAAAAATACAACTTGACACAAAAATGGAATTACTAAGAAATATCTTCCAAAGGTCTTGGTGGCTTTCCAGAAGAATCTACGTGAGAACACTGGGCTTCCTGTTGGAGTGGAAACAAACCTAAGAGCTTGTGTGGAAGTGGAGGGCAGGGAACATTTGAACACCATCAAAACAGAGTGTGCGATTGGCCCACCTAGCCAAGGCCCCGTGTGTGCCTTCTTTCCCGCCTGACATTCTGAGGTTGATTTTATTGACACCACTTTGGAGTTGAGCACTCAGAGGCTCAGAACCATAGGAACATGTGTATACAACCAACAGAGATATTGACAGTCCAGCCCAGATCAGCCCGAGCTACAAAACCTTCCATATTCCATAAAACCAGGCTGCTCACAATTGTCTTTCTGGCTGTCGCAGTTGTTGTTGGCTGGTACACAGTATTTTCAGCAGAACAAAACACAGGTCTTGTGACTTGAGGACAGAGGAGAGAAAATACACAGACCAGTAAAAAAAGACAGGAGGTCAATCCAGTCACCTGTACTGTTAATTAAACCTAGCTTTCTGCCAGCTAAGTCCTGCACGGCTCCATGGTGATTATCAAGGCAGTCTGGACTTCAAATGGCGCTGATAACACAGCATAACAGGATTATGCATTTCTCCCAACGCCACTTGGTAGCTTAGGCAAAAATGTTCTTTTAAAGTCGAGATCTCTGCATTGTTTTTCGATTAGTTAATAGTTTGGAGTGATCCTAGGGACCTCAAAGATTGTTAGAGCCGATTTTCACACACCCAGGGAAAGAAATAACTCTTGCTGAGTGGAAGTGAGAACTCAGAGACACACTCTGAGCCTCTTCTTGCCTTCAGTGTGGACTCACCACCCAGCGGCCCCCACTTGGCAGGGAAGCCTCAGCAATGGCGCGGGGGACACAGCCCATGTCTAAGAAAGACGTGTTTGTTTATGATGTCTGAGACACAGATACATTTCTCTTTTAAAACCAGGTAGCAATTTTGTAAATAGACCTGAACTTAAATGGAGAAGTAGTTAATATTTTATTTTGCAAATGTTCTGCTTTTAAATTCACTTTATTAAGGTGACTTAGCTTTTTTTATTTTTATGTGATTTGCCTACATATAGCATGTGTACCACATCATGTAGTGTCTGACGAGGACATATGAGGGAGTCGGATGCCCTGGAACTGGAGTTACAGCAGCTGTGAGCTGCCTTGTGGGTGCTGGGAACTGAACCCAGGTCCTCCGGAAGAGTGCTCAGTGCTCTAACTGCTGAGCCGTCTCTATCCCCTATGGATAGTTTCTGACTTTCAAAAAAATACTCCGAGTCTTAAAAAACCCAAAACCAAAGCTAACAACAAAACAAAACAAAACTCTTACCATGAATCTTGTAAATGCCTCCTAAGATAGGCGGACTTAAAGTCTGAAAGTAAGTTTATGTTTAGATATCATATTTTAAAGTATTCAGACAAATGAAAAGTTTGCTTTCGTAGGGACGAGATATTAAACAGCCGTGTGAGTTCGCAGGGAACTCTGCAATGCGCTGGTGCGTCCTTAACATCAGGGAGGATACAGGATAAACTCAAAACGGCGAAGAGTTAAAATGAAAAGACACTTGGTTCTCAACCCTGGGATCCGGTTATCACTTTGGAGAAAGTGAAATGGATTTTCTTTCAACAACAACAACAACCAAAAAAATAGAATGATAAACCACTTTTTAGCAAGGAGATATGTATGCTATTAGTCACTTTGAAAAATGACCATGGTTTCAGAAGCTTTGATTGCAATTCCTCTGGCGGGGCAGCCCTCTCTCGTATAAACACATACACACACCCCTGCTTCATGGGAGCTGCGATCTTGCACTGACTTCAAGGAAAAACTTTAAAAAAAAAAAAGAAAGACAACCTCACATTTTCCCATGCTTCTTGTGTAAGAACTTTTATGAGACTGGAGTAGATTTATTTATTTTCCTTTGTTCTTTCCATCTTACTGGAAGTGAGCATTATCTGGATGCAATCATCTTCAATGAGAATAAATCTGGACTACAGAGATGACTCAAGTGAATGACTAACAATTAAGATGTTTAATTCTGCCGCCACTTTGGATACGCCGATTTTACAGGGTCAACACGTTCGTCTATTCTAATGCGATGTGCATTTCCCCTTCGGAGGGAAGAATGCCATTTTATCAACTTTTTGTTTCATCTTCAGACTCTCTGCAACTCAGCTTTTGAAACTCCATGGCGGTCAAGACACAGAGTCAGGGCTATGGACGTAGCACAGTGGTGAGGCTCCTGCCTAGCAGGCGTGAGGTACTGGGTTCAATACCCAGCATTACCGAAGCAGAACAATACAACGCTCAAACAACAATAAAAAACCCAATGACCTCCCTACCCCCAAACACAACGTGAGCCTCTCTAGCCTTCTTCAGAGTTCCTTAACACGGCTTTTCTCTCTAAATCATTGCTTGTGTTCATCTAACTATTAGTAAGCCTGTCTGGTGTCCCAGGCACCTGGAGCTGACAAATATTTTCCTATGCGAAGGATCCCTTAGCAACCAGATTTGTGTCAGGGACACAAAGCAGCTGTTTTAGTGCTGCCAGCCATGAGCACCCACAGAAGGCTTGTGACAGAGTTATGTTTGAGAGCTCAAAAGTCATCATCCTTCAGGGCAGTGTGTGCGTGTGCGTGTGTGTGTGTGTGTGTGTGTGTGTGTATGCGTGCACGTGGAGGTCAGAGGACACTCTCAGGTGTTGATCCCTGCTGGCCACTTGTTTGGGGCTGGGTATCCTGCTCTCCACAGGCTAGCTGGCCCAGGAGCTTCTGGGAATTCTCCTGTCTCCACCCCCTATCTCACTGTAGGAGCACCATGCCAGCTTCCTTACGGGTTCTGGGGATTCACACTCAGGTTCTCACACTTGTGTGGCAAGCACTGTACGGGCTGAGCCATCTCCTCAGCCCTGCGTACGTATGACACAGCTCTTTAGAGGTAGAAACTATCCAGGAGATCACGATAGGGAAGTTCACAAAGACCTTCTGCATGGGAACAGTTTCTCACAAGCAATGACATCTTGGAAAGCCAGTGAGCCTCACACAGCCTCAGTTTCTCATCCGCGGAATGTGGTCGTGAGAAGCCTGGGAGGTGACGTACGCACACTGTGTCTGGTCGATGAGAACCACGTGGTGTATCTACTATTATCGAGTCAGGGAACACATGCTACAGACACAGACAGAGAAAGCAAAGGCCTACAGAACAGGGTGCGGAAGAATGCATTAGAAATTTTAGTGCTTTTATTTAAATGTTTTTAGAAAACCAAGTTATTTTGCCAGCGTTTAATATTGGGGTGTTATGCAGAGCCCCGCTGGTGGTTTCTGAAGGCAAGCGGAAGCGTGTGGGGTAGAAGGCTGCTGTGTGGAAGAGAAATCTCCCACGTGCCCTTGCTGTCACGCCACTCCTCACGACACGGGGAAATCTACATGGACCCATAGCAACACGGCACACTCCTCACTAAGCAAACCCTTGGAACACCGATAATTGACTTACGATTTTTGAAGATTCGTTTTGAGAGACAATGTTAATTACCAGGAATGAGTAGCCAAGAAGGAAATAAAGCTGGTTAAGAGTCGCATCTCTACGGGAAGAATAATGAGAGTAGATCTGGTTGAGGCAGAAGTTAGGCTTAGCGGATTTTAGGTAGTTTGGGAAGACAATCTGAAGTGCAGTTTTTTATACTTTGGCCTCTGTGTCTGGAGCGATGAGCGACAGTGAACATGAATACATATCGATACGTAGAGAGAAGTATGTTAGAAATGCCACTTAAAGCTTTGTTGCTGACAGGAGGGTGCAGAAATCCTCAACCGACCAGCATGGGGTATGGGGTATAGTCTAAGGCTCCTGGTGGGTGCTTGTACACGGCACCGATACCTTGAGCCTTGATGTACTAAGAAGTGGCTAGAGGTTACCATGGACAAAGGGATGCTTCACGTCCCAACGCGGATGGAGCATGGTTGTGTGAGATTCCATCATACTACTCTGGTTGGCAACCAACTTAGAACTTATGAACTATTTCTTTCTAGAATTTTCCATCTGATATTTTCTGACTGTGAATAACGACCGCTTTAACAGAAGCCGTGGGTAACAAGAGGCTGGATAAGGGGAACTGCGGTGTATTAATAGCATTGAGGTGCCCTGTACTAGAACCGTGTGTGTACCACACGCGTATCATTAGCTCATGTACGATGGCACGTGTCCAACACTTTACACCATAGGATGCGCTCTGCATTAGTACCGAGAGGTCATCAGATGAAAACATTGGCTACTCAGGCCCCGCTAACCCTGCCTGGGATGAGAGGTTAGCATCTTTAGAGCCTGTTCCACAGCGCATGCCCCACGGGAGGTCCCTCACAACTCACCATTACAGACATACTCAGGTAGTGCCTTTCGTGGAAGAATACGGCTAATACAATTTCTAACTGAGTCAGCTCTGTTAAGGAAGGCGTGTAATGCACAAAGCAAACACAAACAATCAAAACCCCCCAAACTGGCCCTCTTATCAGCCCAACGAAGCCTGCCTGAAGTGAGCTTGCAGTCAAAGTTAAATATTTACGTGTGGTGCCCCGGGAAGGTCAAGCCTCCCAACAGAGGTCAGAGGGCACCAGTGTTTTTGCTCTCAGAGTGAAAAGAACACAGGCCTTTCCCTCCTGCTTCGACAGAACAGGGTCCTGCTCATGTCCGGGCTCCCTCCAGAGGGCCAGCTGGGATTGGCAGAATTGCTTACCTGTCTTAACCAACGCATCCCTTGCCCCCAAACCTCAATGAATAGACCCAAATCTTTGCACGCCCCTGGGCGTCTCATCCACGCCTCCTCCCGTGCTTCCTTCCAGCAGACCAAGAATAACCGGGTCACACAGGCCATGTCCCAGTTACTTTGGGGGAGAGGGAAGCAAGGCCGCAACCAACCAAGGGAGAGAGAGATCCAACCAACATTTATGCTCCCTCATTCTCCCCAATCTAAGAAGTGAACTTTACCGTGTTGGCAAATATCCCCTCCTCTCCCATCAGTGAGCGTATTACGTCTGCGTAAACGCAGCACTCGCCCGCCGGTGCCACACGGAGTCAGCGGAAACCAAGATAAATGTCCATCAGGTCTCACGGCACAGCGTCAGAATCAGCATCCTCTCCTGGGTGTGGGTGCTGTCCTCCCCACTAGTCCAGAAGCTCCGTGAGGGAAGGGAACTTTATCTGACTAGTTGAATTATTTCTTGGGCTACAATAGTTAAACTTGGCCTTGGCACCTACGTCAGTCATTGTGGAACGGGCTGTGGATGAACTGTTGCGTGTGGCTGTTCACGGTACCGCTGTATATGTATACAGAATATGTATACAGAATACATATTCTAAACTAAAATGCGGCAATTGCTAGCCACGCTGGACGTTTTTACTAGGTCCACGTGATTTATAAAACAGTGTCAAGACTTACAATAGTCTGGGGTCCGCTCACGTATTTCTGTAAAGAATTATTTACTTCTATCTTACGTGTATGAATGTTTTGCCTTCGTGTGTGCACCATGTGTGTGCACTACTGAAGGAGGCCAGAAGAGGGCGTCGGGTCCCCTGGAATGGAGTTAGAGGTGGTAGTGAATCATGTGGGTGCTGGCATCTGAACCCCAGTCCTCCAGAAGAGCAGCCATGTTGCTAGCCCCGTCCCACCCCCTCCTGTATTTTAAACACATCCAACACTCTGAAGTCTTTGTGCTTTTCAAAGCGAATCTTCTGTTGTAGCATCTGCATTCTCCTCTTCCCTGTACTAAAAGAGATTCACGGTTCTGAGCCAAGAGTCAGGCCACCCATCAACCTTTCCAGTTAGGTTTGAATATATTCATTGCCTAAGCCTCGAGTTACACGGAAGCCACTCCTTCTTGAGTCATGATCCTCTCTGACCCCAGGATGGGATGGGATGCTATAGGTTTGTTTCTCTTTCTTTCCACAGTTCCTTTTACACAGTAGGTGCTCAATAAATACGCATTGAAGCGAGACGCACTGTGTCACTTTGTATACTCTGTAATGACACAGAATACTTGGTCGTAAGAGTAACGTTGGGACTAACTGAGCGAATGTGGAGGGTACTGAAAAGAGCCCCCTTGGCTTAAGCAAACCTGTGAAGCAGAGCATGTCAACAGTCTTTGCTCTAAAGCTCGACAAGGAAGAGTCATCGAATTTGGAGTCTCTGCCTCAGCTAAAACAAACAAACAAACAAATAAATTTAAAATCAACCGTTTTAATTTAAACAGAGCTCTCTTTTGTGGTTTTATTCAAGTACTTGCAAAGCCGGAAGAACACCAGTTAGGGAGCCTCTAGAGAGAACGCAAGGTTCTTCCGTGGAGTCATTTGGGGTTAATTTAAGAAATCGTCTTGCCAGGGTTATCTAGGTGTATCCTGTTCAGGCAGCCATGGCTGAACCCAGCGCAGACAGTACAGTCTCGGATGCAGGATAATAAGCACATGCAGAAGAACAAGGATTCTCAAGAGATTGCTCCAAGCCATTGCTTTTGGTAGAGATAGAGAGTCATTAGCCCCAAGGAGCCCTATAGCTGAGTGTTTGTGGAGGACATCGTGGGGACTTTGTGTTCTAGACTCTCAAGGAAGAAATTCTGATGGTGCTTCTTGTCCTTTGCAAGATGAACAGGTGTCCTGGGACGACCGCACACCCTCAGCCTGCACGCCTTTCCTAGTCTGGCTGTAGACAGCACCGTTTTTAGCACACTGAAGCCTTCCTTGGTTGAGGGATACTGAGTCCCTCAGCCCACAGCTGGCTTCTAGCTCTCCATATAGGGTCAGTTCAGTCCTGTCTCAGATCAGTGACCAGCTTCTGTCCTGTGCTGCCTGTCATGTGTGTGAAGACCCTGGAGTGAGTGAGCGAGAGCATGACCCCGTGACAGTGTCTCTTCAGACTCTGAACCATGAGGACAAGCGGGGTTCATTCATGAAAGTGATTGTTCTGACTGTTAAGACCTGGGTTTCCAATAGCTCTGATCTCTTAAGACTCCATTCTGCCCTGCCCCTGATACCTTCAACCCATCCACATCAACCCTGCATGCCTGCCTATCTGTAGTCCATTTGAGAAATCAGTTTTGTGTTTAATAGCACGTCTATATTCATTTGCTATGTAAACATTCTCTCATCATTTAAAATAGAAATCAGAGAACTCAGCATTAAAATAGAAACACAACATTTACTCTGCAGTGCACATCCAATCAGAAGCATCTAGACAGATGTACGTTGAGGCTAATCTCTGCCAACCGTCAGAGCTCAGGGGGTGGTGGCTGAAGAGTGGCAAGCACCCTAAGCATCACTTGAGACCTGACAGCTGACATCCAGTCGCTGAGCACAGAGGGAGATGATGGAGAGTGTGTCTGCTCAGCGTTCGGCGACCACACAGCCCTGATTTGGTGGGAGGCTATTTCCAGTATTCCTGTGGTTCACCCTGATTCAACATGCAGAGGCATTATGATAAAACAGCTTTCCCTCTGCCAGCTCTGCTGTGTAAAAAGCAATCAAGTGCAGGATTATAGAAAGCCTCCATAATTTACATAGTTTCTTCATTGTCATTTAGCAAGTACATTCAAGTTTTCCTGTTTTAGCCTCATTTGAGAGAGACCTTGAAGCACCTGGACTTTCCATCTCTTGGCGGGAGAGGTGGCTCAGCAGGTAAGAGCACAGACTACACTTGCGGAGGACCGGAGTTCCTTGACCACCCGCAAGTCCAGCTCCAGGGGACCCTACACATGCTTCTGACTCCCACAGGCATGACACTCATGTGGCAAACAGATACATGCGCACAAGCAGGCACACACATGCGTAAGTACAAAAGTCAAGCTAAATTTAAGTGTGGTTAGGACTGAGGTAGGATCAGGAGGCTGACATTTTATCTAGTAGTGAGTTTTCGAGACCTTTCTGTTGGAATATCAGGTTTCCAGTCTCAAAGGTATCATACGGTTTTATAATGGTCAAACAGTTTCAGACACATGGTTACCTGGATTGTCCCAAGGAGTGTGCCATGGCAAATACTACAAGGAACCGGTAGGAGACACTTTCTTTGCATTTATCCAGAGGACACAACTGTATCGTCAACGTGATACTTAGGAGAAACTACAGTGAGTGCCACATAATCAAGGAACAGGTGATGTATCAATATAGAATTCCAGATGATGAGGGTGTATCAATAAAGGAAGAACAAGATAAAGACTTGGTTCTGTAATTCTGTGAAGGAATTGTGTCGGGAGAAGGCGTCAAAGGTTAGCGATAGTTAAAGCAGCTTTGGAAACTGAGGACAGCATGAAAACATAGTTCTCTACTGTTGGTTGCGCCAAAGGTATAAGCGCCACTATTGCCAAATCTGTACAGTCTCTGGCTGCATTTAAATACTTCTGAAATTCACAGATGAGTGTCCCACTCCTCATCAGAGAAGCTTCTTCTCCCAGCAGTTGGAAACCGTTACAGAAATCCAGCGCTGGCGAACCGTGGGAAGAGTAAGTGACTGTGCGGATGCCCGGCCCCAGTGGACACATCTACAACACGACCCCACGCTAAGGCTCAGGAGACATCTCAGAAGAGAGGGCAGAAAGACGGTAAGAGGCAGAGGGACAGGAGGTCCTCTGCGGGGCAGTTTCCGCAGTACAGGAGAGGGAAACGTTACCCGTGAAATCTCAGAAGTGCAATCACCTAAACAAGATCTGGATGATGACAACACCACTTGACGTGTCAACGTGGATGGGGGAGATCTCACAAGGCCCTACCCCTATACGAATAGCTACAGGCAAGTTCTGGAGAGAAGAGTCAGTCTTCTCCAGGGACGGACCCCCCTGATAGGTCATCAAGTCCCAAGTTGTCAACTTTTTAAACAAATACAATGGACTCATTGGGCTCTACTTATACGTTCTTGTGTGTGTGTGTAGCAATAATTAAAGAAAACAGGTCATGAATTTGAGGGGGATTAAAGGATATGGGAGGAGAGGGAGAGGAGGAGACGATGCAAATACAGTACTCATGCCTCAAAGTCTCAAAATAAAATCAACAAGGATTTTAAATCTAAGGCTACTGATGATTAACGAGGTAGAGGAGACGGAATATGTAAAGCAGGAAGGAGCGAAGGGAAATACACAGCAGGAAGTATGGCGGCAAGGGATGGTGGCCGGGTTCAGAGCTGAAAGAGCAGTCACGAAGACCAGTGGTCCGAGGCAGAACTGAAAGAAAACCACCAACGTAAATATGTGAAGCAAAAGTAAAAGTATGACCGAAGGAAGTACAGAAACAGTTTTTATAACCCACAGTGGAGAAGGGGCTGGGGAGCGACTCCACAGGTAAGTGCACCGGCTGCTCCTCCAGAAGACCGGGCTCACACCCACCTGTACCTCCAGTTCCGGGGATATGACGCCCTCTAATGGCCTCCACAGGCTCCTGCATGCAGGCGGCACATACAAACTCATGCAAGCGCACACATATACTCATAAAGAAAAAAATAAAATAGAACCCTTCAAAACGTAGGAGAGAAAACATTTTGTGGAACCCAGAACTGGAACAGGCCTGGCACGGCGGTCTGCAACAAGGCCAAGTGCTGACGGAGGGGCATGGTGGGCAGAGCTGGCTAGCTCTGGGAGGGACCCGGAGTACCAAAGGAAAGGTATCTATCTCTGAGGAGATTCGAAGGTGAAGAGAAGCCTTTGAGCCACGGGCAGGATTTATTAAAACAGAGGTAAAATGAATATTCCAGAAAGAAAGAGGTTTAAAATCTTCATGCACATGGTATCATTTGGTCTTCACGACTTGCTTTGCAGAGCAAGACAATAACATAAAATAATAATAATAATAATAATAAATAAATAGTATAACACTCTCTTATTTTCAGAGTGCAGAAGCAGCCCTGAGGGCCAATAGGGTGCAGTGACAGCCTAAGGCCATGCAGTTGACTGGGTGGCTCACAGGACATCACACTTCCCGAATCCAGGGCTGCTGCCTGCCTCGTGCTGGCTGAAGGATATTCCTGATCTACGATCAAGGGTGCGGGCAGTCGGCACAGAGAGGTCTGACTTTTGATTTCCTTAGCAGTGGTGAGCTGCTGTCCTGTCTATCACGGAGCACACAAGCGTGCTATCTCCGATCTTTTGTACGCTATACGCAGTCACTTTTGTTGAGACATTAAGCAATGATGCGTGTATTTATCTGAAGGTAAACATACACACACATATATTTTCCACCGTATCCGTCAACAACATCAGGCGCCCTAATCGGTACTGTTAGCGGGTGTCTTAGTATTAGGAAGTTTAAGAACATAGTGCAACTATTTTAACCCAATTTTGAAAATTTCAAAGCTAATGGAGGAAATAATGATGAGGAAATGAAAGAAAATGTCCACACGGAGGGGAACGACGAGGCAGCCCCTGCAAGGGCCGGCAAGGATAACCGAGAGCAATACCACACGTGGTTACTGAATTTCACTTTTGAGCCATTCCGTTTTTCAGTCTAGGGAAACAGAGGCAACTTCATAAATAGTTTATATACTTAAAAACTAACAGTAGTAGGTATTCGTTGAAGTTTCTCTGGGAGAGACGGCTAGAACCGTTCACTCTGCTTGCGAGCAATGAAACACGTTTATGCAGGGGTTAATTGTCTTTTTTTTTTTTTTTAAACACGACACAACAATTGTGACTAAAACCCAAAGCTTCTGAATGTTTCTGGTCTTGACAACAAAATTTAAATATCCCATAAGAACCAACATGGGGACAAAAATCAGCCAGGCGTTCTTCCCCGTGCCACACGTTACAGGTCAGCACATGGGACCTTACGGGCCCAGGGGCCCACCCTGTTCAGAGGCACTGCTGCGATTGAAGGCTGGCGTGAGAAGGAGAGTCACTCTCCTTTGGGGACGCGGCCCCTGCTTAAGTTCCTGCGTCCTCATGGATGTTCGCAGACCCATGAGCACACGGGGAGCACTAACTGGACTTGGAGTTATTAACAACAACAGCAACAAATGCACATGAAGCTGGGTGGGAGGTGGGGGGCACAGGGCACTTGGAGGTGGGTGGTGGGACAATATACATCGAAACGTTCAGCGAATAAGAAAATTATTAAAACAAAACATACTTGCTGGCGTGAACGATGCTCCTTATACAGACACAGAGACCAACAGCAGAATGCTCCAGTATTTCCCTGGGAACACCATACACCCGTCTCTAACCCCCCTCTATGTCCAGCTTCCACAGAGGCCTGTCTGTTGACATCCTCTTCCTCTGAGTTTTTCGGATTTACACCTCAGGAAGCAGACGCCGTGGAAGAGACAGTGAGCAGACCTTGCCAAGTGTGTGGGCAGGCTCCTGTTGAAACCATGCCGCTTCAGCAGTGGCCCCACCTCATGCGAGGTGCTCAGGGCTCTGATGAGAGCAGGGTGTCGGGGAATCAGAGATCAGCGCAGCCCCCTCCCAAGATGCTGTGCCCACCAGCTTCACTGCGCCCACTCCGTATAAATAAAACCAGTCAGCGAGGATTTTTGTAAAAACGCATAGAACATTAGAAGAAGTTGTCTCCTAGGCGCTGGCAGAAGATAAATGATTCCAGACGTTGGACTGTGGCCATTTTCCCACACATGCTACAGAGCTCTGACATCCATATTGGGCCATAACCCTGAGTGGTGTCTGCCTCGCTGGTTCACAGCTGGTGCCTCTGCTCCTGGTTTAACTAGAGAGCCAGCATACACACACACACACACACACACACACACACACACACACACACCCCACACACATACGTCCCTTTTTGCCTGTGTAGGTTAAAAGGGAATTGCCTTTTTTCTTCTCAGTAAAAGGGTTCCGACAAGACACCCCTCAGCACTTTTTTTTCTATTGCTCAGAGAATCTGCTATTGAAGTCATATTTTAATCTCCCGCCGCAATTAGACCGATCCATGCCTAATAAAACACACGGCGTCTGACAGGGAATATGAACCATTTGGGGGTGGCAAACAACTGCCCAGAGTCACACAGTCCAGTTCTGCTTGAAAATGAACACTCTGAAAATACACGTAAACGGCAAGATTATTTCACGAGTCTATTCCTGTTCTGCAAAAAGACCCAGAAGCAGCTGCCTTAAACACTATCACAGCGACTCATGATCTGGAAGGCCCACTGGAAGTTTAGGTGATCTGTTCACACACTAAGCAAACCAGCAGTATCTTCTGTCAGCCTCATAAATCTGAAAGGTGAGCCCCTGCCGCACTAAATTATCTTTGAGGAGAGGTACAAACAACTTTGTCCACAGCTCCAGAAGGTAAAAGGGGCAAGGGAAGGGGAAAGAAGAAAGGAGAGATGGAACGGAAGGAAAGGCAGAAGCCCACGTCTGTAATCTGAGATCTGAAACGTAAAGGAGATCATTCTGTAGCTTTCAGATGTCTTTAAAACGAATAATGGGACCACAGGCACTGCCCCTGAGTTTCCCATCAAGTTCTTATCAAAGGAATGCTCTGCTCGGGGTCAGATCTACCGGAGAGGCAAACTTCGTATACCCGTGACCAATCTTGCAGCCCAGAGAGGAAGCCACGCTGTCTTCCCACCACAGCCTCTCTTTCTGAGGAACACAAACTTACTTTGTTTGAAAATGTCCTTAGGCTGCGCTGTACCTTTGGAACCAAAGCACTCTCTTCTTCATCCTCTGTTCTGCTGTCTTGAGGAGCGCTGCTCAGAAACTGACAGACGGTGCCTCTGCCAGTCACAGCTTCCTCTTCGTTATCTCTGCCAGCTAATATTTCCTCTGTGCTTAGCGTTGTCTGTGAGACAGGCCCACATCACTCTAGCCTGGTCAATGGACTGCCTAGTTTGAGGTTGGCTTTGGCCCCGCCTTCTAGCTCTAAGAGAGAGAGAGAGAGAAAAAAAAAAAAGAAAACTCACAGCTGGATTTCTTATAAATCTGCTCTTTTAAAACTGGCTCTGCTGCTCTGCACATACCGACGGGAAATGCTACCAGTGTGTCACAAGCCAAGAGAGCACTCTGCCTCCCAGGTCCCCCGCCATCCGCCTAGCAGGCGCCGCACCTGACCAAGGGCATTCAAGTTAGGAGGAGCGTTTCAAGCCAGGCTTATGTTTCCCCAAGTGTAGTGAATCTCAAAAGAACATGAGCAAGAATGGGATAACGTGTGACAGTTTCCTATGTGAGAAAAGATTCCAAAAAGGTAGAATGGGAAAAGACGAAAACTGGATATTACAACTCGGATGCATATATAATTTTCCATCCCAAACCCACGTCATTGCTTACACGCAGTTCTCTTATACCCCGAGCAGAGGGTCTGTTGCTAATATTTGCACTGTTACTGTCTGTCTCTTTTTAGAGAAAAAGCCTCTCACTGGCCTGGAATCTCCCACATAGGCCAGGCTTGCAGGCCAATAGGTCCCAGGGATCCACCTCTCTCTGCCTCCCAATGCTGGGATTAAAACTGGCTACCACGCCCAGATATTTTGACATGGGTTCTGGGTGAACCTTCATGCCGGCAAGGCCAGTACTTCACCAACTGAGCTCTGACCCTGGCGCTGAGCAGGAAACCTTTGGTGCCTCAGTTTCTCTTTAATTTCACTCAGTGGAATTATAGAGCCACTGTGTCATTTGTCTGACAAGGCCGTTACGGCAGAGACACACACTGGTGAATGGGTAAGCTAAGCGCTGGGTTAGATAAGGCCTTCAAGGAGTGTAGAATACTGTGAGGACCTTGGCTTAAAATTGGAACGCCAGCTACTTCAAGGTTGAGACTATCTGTGGATCCTTATAGATTCCTCAAATATGGGCTGGGATTTGTACACAGCGTGGCTTCTTCACTGGAAAGAAAGAAGACAGATTTGCCCCAGGATCCCTGATCTGATCCAACTCTCTCCTCAGCCCAATGCCTCCTCTTTCCCACTTCCTCTTGGAGAAAGTCATCCAGCTGACAAGGGCTGAGTCAAGAACCAGGGTGTTTGTAAACATCCCTTGAACGAAAACACATGGATCTTCTGGGTAAATGTCCCTATATGGTGTTGCAAGCCCTTGCTTGTTGTGGCTAACAAGAAGAGACTTTCTGAGTCAAGGAGTCCCTCCTACACAAGGGCTGTGTGCTGGGAATCTGGGCAGCTGTGTATTCCAGGTTAAGAGAAAGTAGGAGACGGGAGGTGTCTGCTCTCTACCCCAGATGGCACCTCACTGCTGATGCTCTCTGTGTTCCTGTTGAAAGACCTCATCTACTTTTATCAGGACTTCAGTTATGTGATCTGTTGCTCCTAATCTTAGAGGCTAATTCTAATCTGGGATAAGAAGGTACCTCTTTACTGTTCCAATGTACAAAGCACCACAGAGGGTAGATGCCACCAGCTCTCTACAGCAGCTGGTTCAAGAGGACATGCAGATACGCAGTATGCAGGATCTGGGACCAGTGCAGCTTCAGATTTGTATATGTTTTTAAGAAGATATCCTGGAGGTTGGACCCAAGCCTAAATACAAACTTCATTTATGTATCGTTCATACATCACACACATGGCCTGTATTTTTATGTAATATTCTTGGTAATTTTGTGTGGAGATAAAGTTTCACGGCATAGAGCTTTCTACTTATGATATCATGGTGGAACTCAGAAACTTCCAGATTTTGAAATTTTGGATTGTGGATGTTAAGGTGCGGTTATCCAAAAGCCAAGACATGAGAACACTGAGAGAAGGAACGAGAGCAGAGCGGGCTGACAGGAGGAACAGCAACTCTGGTGGGGAGCGGGAGAATCTGGACAGCTTTGGGCACACAGCATGCTTGACAAGAAGGACAATCTAGAAGGAGAGACCGAGGCACAGGAAGACGCAGGAAGCAAGGCAAACCCGGGATGCTGAGTGAGTGACTCGTGATCTCTCAGTGGATAAGAACGTGGTCCTGGTAGGGCTGTTGCTCATGTTTAGTGAGCTGTTACATGGAAAATGATTGCACCAGAGTGTGGCCTGAACGTCTAATACCCGCTCCTCGTACCTTTGGCAGCATCTTGAAAACATCGCTAAGGACCAAACGGTCTGAACTTGACTCAAGCTGTAATCTTTTTAAAACCCGAGAATTCTCTTCAGGAACAGCTGATTGCAGCGCTGCTCTGAAACCTTCTTCAAGTGTCTGAGCACCTGTGGTGTCATGTTACACGAGTCTCACTTAAAGTGTGGAGTGCATCAAACCGAGCGTTCCAAGCGTGCGACTCCTTCTATAGACGGAACTTGTACTCCAGTGGGGTGTTCCCAGCATTGCTGTCAGCATCTCTCTGTCGACACCGCCCCCATCCCACCCAGCTCCAGAAATGGGTTTTGACTGGTGGAAGGCTTGACTCCTGATAGCGTGCTGAGCAGAACTGGGGTATTCAAAAATACTCACTGGCTAAAAGCATTGCAATGTAAAAGTCTGGTGAAGCCTTTAACTGGTGATCTGTGGTGCCCTGTAGAACGGTCACACCATACCGTTATGGGTTTAAGATGGCGCTTACTGGCAAAGCTCTCATCCTAGAGAGCTGGCGGAGTCTGACCCCTCCCCTCTGCGCTGACAGACTCGGGCCACGGCAAAGTTCCAAAGTTCCACCTCCTTCAATGGACGGGCTGCAATTGGCAGAATTGCTTACCTGTTTTAACCAATGCATTGCCCTTGGGTACTGGGGGACCCACCCTCCCCTGAACCCCGATAAATATACCCTAATCTATGCAATAAATTGAGAATATCTCTCTGATGGCTCTTCCCAGAAGTCTGTGCATTCCAATGACTCTTAGGTTCCCAGACCTGGGACCCACCTGATGATCCCGAGCTTCCTTCCCGCTACGTACCAGAGGCTAGACTGTAGGGCAGATAGTCTAGCTGCTTTCGTGGGAAGAAAGCGAGGCCTTGCCTGGGCCGAGGGGGAGAGAGAAACAACCCACAGGGATCACCATCAAGACTTTGTCTAAATCTCTTAATGGTCTCTGTCCAACCCTAAGGTCCAAGGGACTCTGCTTGCCTGATCCTGCCCACCAGGGTAACAGAATCTGCCACTGGAATCTGGTGTCTGCCTCCAGCTGTGGTTGAAGCATCTAAAAGGAAAGCAAACAGCTGGGGCATCTTGAAGCCAGCACACAGGAACCTATTTGGTATGTGTCCATGTATGCATTTACCAGTACTGGTGATGGGGTCCAAGGCCTCCGGTGGTCTAATACTGAACTACATCCACAATCTCTGTCGCTTAGGAAATATATGTATCAGCCTAGCATGGTGGTCCATGAGAAATTGAGGCAGAATTGCTATACATTTCCGACCAGCAAGGGCTACAACGTGAGATTCAGGGCAGCCTGGGCTACAAAGTGAGTTCGAGGTCAGCCTAGGCTGTAGAGTGAGAAACAAAGGCTCTGTCTGGAGGGATTTGGTTCTGTTTGGTATCCACATGATCTGATTTCGGAGGTCTGGGGGAGGAGCTGACCCTCACCACTTCCTCGTGGGCGGCAGTGTGCGACCAGCTTGATCCTTTGAGTTCACTGCTACAGACAGAAAGGGCATGGGGCCCACAGAGCATCGAAGAAAGCCAGGAAAAGTTCCATTTTGCTTGACCAGAGAGTCCAAAGAAAGATGTTAATTTTGATCACAGATTTTTAGATGCTAAGTAATTCTTGTCTTGGAAACAAAACCTAGAAATATACTGCACATTGCCGTTCCAGCCTACGGATATAATGAAATGCATATAGGATGCGTTTGTTCACTTTTAACAAATTATTTTTTATCTTCAAAGAACATCTGGCACATTTAAAAACTAGTAAAGTAACCTTTGAAATAGTTATTTAAAATGTTTTAAAATAAAAATAGCACTTAAAATATTCAATATGCTAAAATAATGCTGTTGTAGAATCTCAACACCGCAGAATACAGACTAAGAATTTAACAGCCTGTTTTTATTATTCACAACTACTAATTCCATTTTCCTTCCCGAAGGAGTTTAGTGTGTCCTGAATTTGTTACATACAGGCACACAGCTCACTCTGGATCTCCCACATAAACATGCATACTTTATGTATGCATGTAAAATACCCACATACATGCATATTTACACACACGTAGTCATGTTAAATGTCCATAAGAGAATTCTTTCCACTCAAATAGGATCTGTTTTTTTGTACAGTTCCCAGCCTTGTTCTGTTTATTTAACAACACGTCTCAGAGCTTCTCGGATGAACAAGCAAGCTCATAGCCTAGGTCTGTGGACCCTGAGCACCTGCCCTAGTCTGAAGTGTGGGTTCTGGGGGAGCCAGGCCAAGGAGGCATTGTTGCTCCCCGATGCTATCAGAAGCAGGCCTGTGCCTCTCTGGGTTAGGAGCCCACCTGAAGCTGGTAACCCAGCACTTCAGCTGCTCTCCAGTAGATCCACAGCCTCGTGGGATGGACAGTGACTGAGGAAATACACAGACCCATCACTTTATTTACGGTCTGAAGGCAACAGACTGCTCCTGCCTTGTTCTTTCTCCCATTTTAAGACGGACACAGCACCTTAGACTGTCACATTGCTTGTTAACGGTCACGGAGGCACTGAACTGTGAGAGCTGGAGTTGCACCAGGCAAGCACTGGCACATTCATCTATGTGGGTCCTCCACGGAGACAGGCGGGCGGGGTGCTGAAGAGGAGCTTGGGGACTTTCCACTCTCTCCAGGATCCTAAGACCTATCTTCAGGTTGCAGCTTGTGGTTCTCGGGACCTCAGAACAAGAGGTACCCCCAGACACACTCCAGTAGCATGTGGTTCATGCTCACAACTAAGCAAAGACATGCCTGAAGAGAACTCAAAAGACCAGTTCCCTAGGTACATTCTGTAACTTGTAAAACAAGCCATCCTACTGTCTCTGTTACTAAAACCCTTTCTTTTTCTGGGAAAAAGAACACTGTTTTGCAAATTAAAAAAAAAAAAAAGTGACTTTGCTCTAAGTGTTACTTAAGAGGGAAAGTTTAGTGGCTGCAGAAATGGCCCAGTAGGAAAAGTACATGCTTGCTATCACAGGGACCCGAGTTCAGATCCCGGCACCTGCGTAAAAGGCGGGCACAGCAACATACACCTGTAACCCCAGCACCAGTCAGGGGGATGGTGCAGGCAGACGCAGGAGGATCCTGTGCCCCCGTCTCTGTAGATGGGCTAGCAGACATGGTCAGCTGCAGGCTCAGTAAGAGACCTTTCTCAGAAAGCAAGATGGAGAGAAACAAAAAAGGATGCTCTTTGCCACCTCTGTCTTCCTGTGCGTGCGTACACATGCGCACGCAGGCAGGCCAACCTTTTTCAGAACTCCCCTGCCTTTCCTTTCCCCACAATGAGAAGGTTTGTAAAACAATTCTGGTCCCACATGAAAGCCATCTATCCTTCAGCCCCACCATGTTCTTATTTTGAGGAGAGGCTCTGAAGTGACAGCCATACCCAGAAGCCGAACGCTAGGACCTTCGTTCCACAGCAGTGTGGTTCGTAAATGTCAGCGCTGTCTTGTGTCCATGCGGGAGGTCCCAGTGGACACATACATTTTCTACTGTAACGTGTAAAACTTCACAGGCTACGCAATATAAGCTGGCTTTTATTATCTAAAGAGAAGTGTGAAAAATAAACTTGTCAGCAAAAACTCAACTGCCTTGGGAAGCGGCACGATGTCTTAGGGTTTCTGTTGCGGTGATAAACACTATGACCAAAAGCAGCTTGGCGGGTTAGAAGTCTATTACTGAGGGAAGTCAGGACAGGAACTGGATCGGAGGCCCTGGAGGAAGGCTGCTTACTGGCTTGCTCCCATGGCATGCTTAGCATGTTTTCTAATACAATTCGGGACCACCTGCCCAGGGGAGACTCCGCCCACAGTGGGCTGGATCCTCCCACATCAGTTCTCAATCAAGAAAACGCACCACAAGCCAATCTGGTGAGGGTATTTTCTCAATTGAGGTTTCTTCTTTCCAAATGACTTTGGCTTCTGTCAGCTAAACTAGCCAGTACATATGGTAGGTCAGGAAAATGGAATACTGTGGAACAAGAACGGTGCATGGGGTTGGAGCATTGGCTGCTCTTCCAGAGGACCTGAGTTCAGTTCCCAGCACCCACATGGGGGCTCAAAACCATCTGTAACTTCAGTTCCAGGGAATCTGATGCCCCCTTCTGGCCTCTGAAGGCACCAGGCACACATGTAATATATATACTCGCATGCAGGTAAAATACGCACACGTAAAATTAAAACAAATAATAATTTTCTTTTCAAAATGAAAGAATGTATGATGATTTTAAAAAAGAAAAAGACTGCACCAAGTCAGCATCTCTCGTACAAATCTGGTGCTCACAGAGCTGGCTAAAGCTCTACTGCCTCACCATAGGGAATGCACTTGAAGCTCTGGCATTCGGCCATCCTGAATAGGGAGAGTCCACAGTGAGGCAGAAAGTGTAAATTCCCTGCCTGGGCAAGCCAGAGTCATGCTTGGTGCCTGTGGCGATGGAGTAGGAAGAGCCCTTCCTGGAAACCTGCACCTTTCCTTCAGGTATGGCTACTCCGGTCCTGACTGTCTGGTTGTCTCCTCCCCTAATGTTTAGTGACCCAGGACTTGTAAGGATCAGATTGTATATGCCTTCAAGATTTTAGCTGTGCTATCTTTTATCTTGATCAGGAAATACAGAGTTCCTGCTCTGATACTGCACAGGGCCTGCTGCAATTAACAGGTTAATGGACCCCAACAATGAAGCTTCAGTTAGGGAGGAACAAAGTCTCTGGTCCCATGGTACAGATTCACCTGCTGCAAGCTAGGCCCTTTCCGTTGCTGGGAACCTTGGCTGACTGATTGCTTCTGCCAGTTTCCTAAGGAGTCTTGACTTTTGACTTCTGGTTCAGGGTTAGCCTCAAGCACTAAACTGTGCAAAGAAGTTTCTAGGTCTTTTAAAATTCTCTTTTAAATTTGGAAAAGCCTACAGACCTCATAAGAGATTCTGAAACTTGAGCAAACATTGTCTTTTTCTTTTTCTTTTTTTTTTTTTTAAGATCTCACAAACAAAATAGCACATTCCTCACTTTGGGGTTTATATTTGCCTGCTTTCTAACAATAGCGTTCCCCGATTTGATTGAAACCAACTTGAAAATCAAAGTTGGAGGCATGTACATACAAAGAATCTAGGAATCCCAGGCTCCTGAAACTTGTGTTTCTTATTTAGCTGTGAAGTGTGGGTGGCCATGAGCAGTCCTGGCAGCCATGAGGCATCTGCTAATGTATTTGACTTTAGAGTTGTTAATCACACTTATCAACACAGGCAAGCTGCACTGGCCACAAAAGATTAGCTTCTCTCCTGTAATGCCCCAGCAGTTCAAAGGCAGAGCACAGCGCTGAGTGACAGCAGCATCTGCATGCTCCCACGATCCTTCAGTGACTTCAAAACTTACCGCAAGCCTTAGCTTTTCTTTTCCATAACTCTACACACGCTCTTTTCTTCAGTTATGATGGCTAAGGCCGTGGAGCTTGCAAACTTTTAAAATGAGTTGTGCTTCTAAATACCTCGGAGGTTTTGAGTTCCATGGTGGTCCTCACTGTCAGAGAGTCAGGAGCCAGGGACCCGTTCTGAGAAGCAAGAGCCTCCACAGGGCAGGGCCTTGTTTGCAGGGAAACAAGAGCACTGTAAACTTGAGGAATTAGGTTTTAACTGTAGATTTTTCCCTTAAGACGTACAGAGTATTGCTTCTTACAAAGCAGTATTGCTCACAAGAACATGAAAACACTTTGCCCGGCTCAGAGGTAAGCGAGCAGGGCATACAGTCATGGAATGAGCTTGCTGCGGAAAAAAACCTGGGGCCTGAGGCTCTGGGCTCCTGCTGTCACGAAAGGGTTCCCAGGCCTAAGGCCTGACCTGTTAGTCCCAGCCTGCCCTGGCTCCACTAGGCATGGTCTGGATCAGTGTCCACAGAGACTTACATATTAAAGGTTTGGTCTTTTATGGCGGTGTTATTGGGGCTCTTGAGCACAGCTGGAGGAAGTTATGTCATCAGAGGCACACCTTTGAGGGAGGTGCTGTGGCTCTGATTCTTTCTTCTTTCTCTTTTGGGTCTCTCATACGTCACGAGGAGAGCAGCTTCCTCCATCGGCCTGATGGAGAGAAACGTCCAAGGCTGTGGGCCGAAAGTTGACCTTTTCCCTGTGTGAGCTAGTCTTCTCTGGTATTTCATTACAAGAATGAAGAGCTGACTACTACAGCTAGTATCTACTTTAGTGCTTCAAAACAAGCGAGGACTCACCCCTTCTACCCCTTAGCCTAGTCAAAGCAGCCATGTACGGTGCCCTAGATGGTGCCTTTCATTTTGTCGATTATTTAGGTTTAAAACTCAACCCGATGGGCACTTTGCTTTTGAATCATAAGGTCAGAGGTTAAGCTATGACCTCACAGTACTGTCCTAGTTGGGGTCAGTTTCATCATGGGAAGACATGGCTACCACATAGATCAGATATGATTTAAGAGTTATTGGAGCAGAGGACTATGGGAAAGAAGAGACATCTCACCCTCTAGGGGTCTTAAATAAGAGCTAGACTATCATTTCGTCTATTAAATCACACATGTGCCGGCCACCGGGACGGGAGCACATAGCTTTTTAGAACCAAGAATGTGGCTGATCGCATTCGACCTCACTCTCTCTACCTATCCTGTGTGGACTTTGGCATCTGAAAAGCTTTCTCCTATAGACCTGGCTGTCTGTTTCTGACATCTGCGAACTAGATACTGACCTGCCGCTCGGGGAGCGGGGTACAGAGAAAGGTGAGCGTGGTGACCCGTGTCATTCTTGTCACTGCAGGGTTTGAAAGCCTCCAGTCTCCATCGCTTGGCTTCTTTGCAGTGTTTCCCGATGTCCTATTTATTGGTCTAAGCAAGAGGAGAGTCTCTATTTCCAAGCAAGAAGCAGATGAGCCCTGTGTCATCTCTGTCAGTGCACTGGGTGTGTACCACAGAGGCCAGAGGGAAGTGCTGCATTTCCTGGAACTGGAGTTACAGACCATTGTAAGCCACAACGTGGGTCCTGAGGATGGAGCCCGGGTCCTCTCCATGAACAGCCAGTGCTCTTAGCCACAGAGCCACCTCTTCGGACTCAGAGTAAATCCCTTAATTCAGTTCTTCTGAAAAATTAAGACAGGACGTGGTTCCTCTATCAGTAAGTGAACGGTTTCCCATCTCTTAATTCAGTTGTAAACAGCAAAGGCATGCTGACCATGCTGTAACGTGGAAGGGTACTTACACAGAGTACCTGGAGTCATCAGCTCACTGAAAGTTAAATAGAGGTTTCCAGAAGCTCAGAAGTTTGGGAAATGGAAAGTTGTTGATGGGTATGGAATTTCCGTTTTATAAGATTTTGTCTTCTGGAAAGTCTTACACAAGAATGTGGATTTATTTACCAGCATTGAAAGGCATAGCTAACCATGCTGGAGTTGAAGCTGGAGAGATGGCTCAGTGGTTAAAAGCACTGGCAGCTGTTGCAGAGGCACTAGGTTCAGTTCCCAGCACCCACATGATGGCTCACAACCATCTGTAGCTCCTTCCAGGGGACCCGACTCCCTCTTCTGGCCTCCATGAGCACTGCATGCACATGTTGCACAGACACACAAATAATATAAAAAAATCTTTACAGGAACATAATGGAGATGATTTTCTGCTACCTGTATTTTGTTGCAACTAATAAAAATTATAAGTGATATCAAGAAACCAAAGACCAGACCCTTCTGAGCCCCAGGTCATAAACTCCCCATGAACACTTCGTTTGTGTCCAGGGAGCCAGGCCATAATATTAACAGACGTAGAACATTTCTGGGACATTTCTGCTGCTTTTTCTTGGTCCCACTTGTGTTCATTTCTGTAGTGTTCCTGATTTTCCATGTCTTCATAGATCTGTATTACAGACAAAGAAGGAAGAAGGCAACCATCTGTGCTGACTCCGTACATATAAATAGCAAGACCCTAGAAATCCTTAGCCGACTGAAATTCTTAGCAACCAGCAAAATGTTCAGCTCTCCTCTTTGGTAATGAATAACATCACAGAGAAAATGCCTTTGGTACTCTAAAGAAACACAGCCCCTCGTCGATCTGCTATGATTTGTTCCTTGTTCCCAGGCTGACTCTTCCTAAGATGGGATTAATTTCATGTTGGTCACTGGCCTGTGAAACACTGATAAATTAAATGATTGGTAAACACAATAACTTTCATAGGAAATAGGGGATGGGAAACCGTTTTCTACTCGGGATTACTAGAGAATTTCATTTCTGAAAACAGACCGTAGATTAATTAACTTCAGATCTGATAACTTAAAAAAAAAAAAAAAAAGCTTGGTGGAAGTCATCCAGCTCGTCCTCAATTACCCAGCGCTCACTGGCGGTGCTGAGAGTCTGGAGCAAGATATTAAGAGCTGTCTGAGGACAGAGGCTCAGACAGTGCCTGGTAACACTGAGCTCTGCCTCTGCCTCCTCCACTGTCACACTTCATGTTGCTGCCAGAAAACAAAGGTGAAGACGGCTCAGAGACATTTCAGACATTTCCACAGTCAGATAGAGTGACAGACACAAGTGTCTTTTTAGACCAGCAGTTCTCAACCTGTGAGTTGTGACCCCTTTTCCGGGGGTGGGGGGTTGAATGACCATGTCACAGGGGTCGCCTAAGACCGTCTGCATTTCAGATATTTACATTATGATTCATAGCAGTAGCAAAATTACAGCTATGAAGTAGCCATGAAAATAATTTTATGGCTGGGAGTCATTACGACATTAGGAACTGTATTAAAGGGCTGCGGCATTAGGAAGGCTGAGAACCGCTGGTTTAGACTATCTTCATTTCTTCCAGGCCTCCTGCAGCCGTGGATGGAGACTTCATCTCAGCCTCCACTGAGTGGGGGGAACGGGACAGCTATACATAAGCTCTTACACCCTCCGCCTGGACGTGAACTCAGTCACTTCTAGTTTTCATCAGCCAGAGAGTCACAGGGCCACCCCTAATACCAATCTCAGCACAGTCCAAGGAAAGCTGTCGTGGAGCTAACTTGACTGTAACTCTGCTCCTTCAGAGAATAACGGTGCCACGGGCAGGAATACAATGTATATATAATGTCATCCTGTCTGTCCATTTCTCTTAAACCTGTCTTTCTGAGTAAAGTGTAAATATGTGGCTTACTGGACTTTTAATCTTCCAGTTAGACAGCTACTCAAGCTATCTGCTGTGATTTGACGTGTTCTCCAAATTTCATTTCGTTTGAAACTTGGTCCCCAGCGTAGCAGTGCTGGGAGGTGCAAGGTGTGGAGGTAAAGGGGTGGATTAACCACCAAGGAGCCAGTGGGTTAACTGGTTACCATAGGATTGGTTCCGCTGTAAAAGTGAGCCTTCCCTGTCATGCTTGCTCTATCTAGCCATGTGTGATCCAGCAAGAGTGGCCTCACCAGGAATGTGCCAGCTTCACTGGGGCAGTCGGAAGAGTCACCAGAGAACTTGCTCTCCCTCTTCCACGTGAGGACACAGAGAAGGTGGCTGCTTGTGATCCAGGAAGGAGACCAGCACCAAAACTCCACCATGCTGGTTCCCTAGCTCAGTCTTCCAGCTTTCAGGGCTATGAGAAAATACATTTAGAGGCTGGAGAGACGTCTCAGCGGTCAAAAGCACTGTCTGCTCTTGCAGAGGACTTGGGTTCAGTTCCCAGAATCCATATGGTGGCTCACAATCATCTGTAACTCTCGGTCTGGGGGGATCTGACACCTTCTTCTGGGTCCACAGACACGAGGCACACACATGGTATACAGGTTTACATGCAGGCAAGCATGCAAGCACATACAATAGAAATACGTATAAGAAAGAGGGTGCTTTTGATGCACCTGATGCTATTATTCTTTCAACTTTCTTTCTTTCTTTCTTTATTTATATAGCAGAGTTGCTATAAATCCTTATTCTCCACCAATGCCAATGAAAAACACTTCGTTTTAAATTCCAGGTAAGGTTTAAATCACAACTACCGTGAAACAGTTAACCTAAACCCTTAAAGTGATTTACGTTTAAAGTGGCTGTGGAGGAAGGAGGTCACTGGAGGAAGTGAGGATGCCAGATGCAGACTTGATCTGCAGGCCACAGGAAGAGATGGCGAGGCTGGGCCTGGCATGGGCTTTTGAAACCTCAAAGCCCCCTGCAGTTTTCCAATAAAGCCACACCTCCTCCAGCAAGACCACACCTCCTAACCCTTATAATCCTTTCAAACAGTTCCACTCCCTGGGTCACCAAGCACTCAAATATATTCAAATAGAGGAGCCTATTGGGGGCGGGGCTCCTCAAGAGCGCTCCTCCAGAGGACCTGAGTTCAGCTTCCAGAATATCAGGTAGCTCAAAACTGCCTGGAACTCAGCTCAGGAGACCCCATGCCCTCTTCTGGCCTCCAAGGGCACCTGCACACCCCCCACCCCCACCCACCCACTGCGCGCGCACACACACACACACAATTTTAAAAAGACAAGCTGTGACCTTTTCTTGACTATTTTACCAAGGTTGAGCACTCCAAGGAATAGCAAAAACATCAAAGAAACCTTCTCTAAATGACAGGGTACTGAGGGCACAGTGAAGATAAATAAGCATTTGACAAAATATGAATACTAGGTTATGTGAAGTCCCAGGCCCATCAGCAGAAGGAAACAAGCCTTTGTAAGTTAACTTCATCATACATTGAAGGTCCAATAGTTAAACAGAATCCGCTGTGTTGTGGTGGGAAGAGAACAGAACGCTTGGCCTGATGTGTTGAGGACCTGAGGGTCGGGCCGATGGGTCAGTAGTGAGCCACAGACATGACGAGAGCAGGGAGCCTCGTGGAAAATCACTGTGTGCCGGGGAGCATTTCCGGCTCTGGGGAAGGGCGGGGCCATCTCTGCATAGTGATTCTTCACATACTTCTTGACAAGGGCCTGTGCTTTTCAGCTTCTTTTGAGGTGAAACATTTAAATTGGCTGTTCCTGATTCAGTCCATGAATCTGCTAAAACAGCAGGCATTTCAAATTCTCCATGAGCATTTTTTTTTTTGTCAAAATGAATTAACAACACAGTTGATTTGAAATTATAAGAAGTTAAAATCAAGTTGCTTTGACAAAATAAGACTATTTATTGATTTATATGGATTCTTTCATGAAAGTATTTAGTTCAGTTAGTAATTGCATGGGGACAGGGAAGGTCTCGGAGGGGAGGGACATTTGTTGCCAAGACTGAAAACCCTGAGTTCCATCCCTGGAGCGCACACGGTGGAGACGGAGAACTGGCTCCTGAAAGTCGTCCTTTGACGTCCACATGCCACACTGTGACACATGGGCACCAACACACACACACACCAAATAAGGAGTGGACGGGGAGCTGACAACTAGGCAGACATCTGACAAAGCAGACACAAATTTGATTCCAGTCATCCTTATTTTCCTTCCCTTTAAATGCAATTATTTATCTGTAGATTTAACATCAACAAAGAACACACTTCTGTGATTCCTAATTCCCTGGGCCACACCGAGGTCCAACACCCTTGAGTGAGAGATTTCAACAGTTCTCTTGCATGTCCACTAGAGGCCTGTGAAGAGCTTCCCCCTAACCCCGAGGCTCAAAACCAAAAAAAAAAAACAAAAACGGCAAGAACAAAAACAAATGAGAAATATTGATTCACTACTGATACGGTAGACCAGATTTACATGTAACCTCATGGTCAGGGCCGAACTCGCCAATAAAACAAACAAAATTCAGTCCTCTTTCAAAACTCCAGGATAATAGATTGTAAACATTACAAATGGGGGGAAAAACAAAGGCAGTGTGGGAAGTTAAGTTTTGAAAGGCTTGGCCACAGTTTCAGAAGGCGCCCAGGCTCGGGCAAACTTCGACTACGCAGATGCGGTTGAGCAGGGACAAAAAGCTGGAATGAAACTCACGCGTGGCCTCGTGAGCTTCTGGGTCCTCCAGCACGTTCTGCATCGAACGGATGCAAGGGGGGTGAAGTGAACACGGTGATTTAAGACAGATGGGCAGGCAAGAGCAGTCTCAACATGGCAGTCAACGGGAGCTGAGATGCTCACAGGCATGCCAAGGAGACACGGACGGGCAGACCCCAAGGCGAAGCCTGGCATAATGGCAGGAGGGGACCGGGTGACGGAGACAAATCGCGCACCACGTTTGACACGGGCGCACAGCTGCCGGACTGGGAGACATGAGGTGCCCTGTGACAGTCTGCAGGCAGCCTTACCACCCCTCCCCAAGCCGGGCATTCTTAGTGCCTCCTCAGACAAACAAAACAAAAATGCCAGGCCTCCCCGGAGCGCAGGCACACACATCGCTGTCGATCTATTTGCAGACGTGGCCTGCTTTCCACCGGGTTCAGTTAGTTAGCAAGAGTCGGACAGAGTGAAGAGAAAGAGCCTTTTGTTTAGAGAACCTGTGAAAAGGTCCCCTCAGAAGCCTGTAACTTTCCCTACAGATCACCCTGGCCCTGAGGACAAGCCAGAAGGCGCTGCCCTCCACACACAGACCACATTCAAAGGCAGTCAGTTCTCTTTGTTGTCCCCAGTGAGCTAAGCCTTAATGGGTTTGCAAGCGCGCAGGCTCTTCTGGAGAGTGGCAGGGCGGTCGACTGCTGCCGGAGGCGGAGCAGAGGCCGATCTGTGAGTCCCTGGGCTGTGGAGGGGCTGCTGAGGTGACTCTGGCTGCGCCCCAGGAACAGCACTGGCCCCAGGCATCGAGAAGCCATGCAAGAACACGTGGGACTTCATGGGATCTGGATGTGAATGCGGGGTTATTGTGAGCAGTTGGTCGGTTCCGTGAAGAAGGGGCCTGCGGTGAAGGCTGTGGCAGTCATTTACCGGGTGTCAGCGTTCCCCAACCAATCCCAAGTGAGAAAAGCCACCGTCACTGTTGCTGTGATATCACCATATGCTGCCAGCTAGTCTTCCCGTCCAAGTCAGGAGCTCTCGATCTCAAACATCATGATGTGGGCAGCAAACAGCAGGACACACCCATCTTACCTTGGCTGAAAGGAGACACGGGTGTGGTCCATCTAGTGGAACTGGGGGAAGGCTCGTCATGGCAACTGTTGCCAGTCTGAGCACCGCCTCCGGCATCGCTCTTTCCACCCGGCTCTTACTCCAGAAAAATCTTCATTTTTAAACTAAGATACTCTAATATTTCGTGCTTTTGAGAGTAAAGACTTCATAATCCCCCTTTAAAGCTACAGCAACCCCCTCCAACATCCTTCCTGTCAAGGCTGTTCTTTGATGCACAGAATTCTCTTTTGCTGAAACCTCAGACTGTTTCCTGTTACCTCCATGTTGGTTCATCTGGGAACTGTGTTATCTCCTCTCACAAACAGTTTATTTAGTCTGTCAGGACGTCCGAGGTCAGCCTCTGCTCATTTGTATCTGAATGGTTAATTTCTTCAGTTCACAGAAACTACTGACGTACCATCCACATGCCCGCTGAGTACATCATGGAACAGGTCTCAATTACATCACAGCTGTGCTGAGCTGGACGCCAGTAAAGGAGAGCTTGGGAAAGAATTTCAGAACCCCAGAGGCCTAAGACAGGCAATCTCTCAGTTCCATGGACGTTTAAGGATGAGGGAAAAGAAAACCACATATTTCCTCCTGGACAGGCTGCAACATTAATTTTGAAAGATGAGAGTGAGGTTGAACCATATGGAGAATGGTCTACAGCTTTGAAATGGAAAGACTTTCATCTGGAGAATCCCCTTGCTTGGTTACCTAACCATAAAAGACTGTTAGAATCTATCTCAGGTGAGGGGCAAACTCAACAGCAGTGGGCCAGGGAAAGCACTTGGAGCCAGCAGCCACCCTCAGAAGGCTGGACCAGGCTCCTTGGTAGCACACTGCTCAAGAACTGAGGAGACAAGGCTGGGGTGCACAGGGCAGTGGCTGGGAGCTCCTTGTGACTGGACATCACAGCTTAAGGAGTTCTACAGAGCCTCATGGGACTCCCTCTGCTAGCTACACTGCCCGATGTGTTTGGGCATTGGAAGGTTGGCTGTCGCTGGCTGGAGGAGGGCGGGTGTGGGGAGAGCACCTTCTGGAGAACCCTCAAACTCTCACCATCTGCTCTCGAGACTCATAGAAAGGAAAATGATCCATTCCTTAAGAATGGTCGTGGCCATGTGACCATCTGGGATCCAGTGACAGATAGCTCTTTCTGACTCCCAGCCCTGAAGTATTTTTCTGACTTTTTTTTTTTTGAGATTTCTGATTTATCTGAAACAATCACCAGACTCAAGGTCATCAAAACACAGACCAGGAGAGCCAGGGCTATTAAACAGAGAAATCCTGTCTCAAAAAACAAAAACAAAACAAAACAAATAAAAAAGATTAACAATAATTACACCAAATCATTACAATAAAATTATATGGGCTCTGCACTGACTTCTGAATTTTCATCCTTTGCAATTTTCAGACTGTAGTTGACCAACTGAAGCAAAGCAATTAAAACAAAGGAAAGGAAACCTACAGATAAGAGGGCCTCGGCTTAGTCACCCAGGTCACAGGTTGGTGTGTTCAATTGTATACACCCCAGGACAGACTGGAAAGAAGCACTAGGCTAATAATTTTTAACCTTTTTTTTTTCTTTTCTTTCTGCTAGAGTCTTGCCATCACACACCAGAAGCAACAACACAGGCAGAGCACCAGGGAGTCAGGGCGGGGGCACTGTGAACAAGCTGAGTTCACACACACACACACACACACATACACACACACATACACACACACACACACACACAAATACACACACAGACATACAGACACACACAGATACACAGACATACACACACACACATACACACATACACACACACACACACAAATACACACACAGACATACAGACACACACAGATACACAGACACATACACACACACACATACACACACACACACACACACACAAATACACACACAGACATACAGACACACACAGATACACAGACACATACACACACACACATACACACATACACATACACACACACACACACACACATACACACACACACACACATGTTTATATGCACCTGTGGTTTCCAAGCCCGTGTACTCAGAGAGAAAAAAAGGCTATTCTGGTCCATCTGAACAGACTCTGACCTCTGGAGTGCTGCTTCAGCCAGCCGATGCTGAGCACCTGCTCCGCGTGGACGCCACGCGGTCACTGTTCCCGGCATATGCGGATTTTTCTGTCCCTATTGTCCTCAGTGTGCCCTGAATTTATTCTTCTGAGGAAATGCTCCTGGGGACCCAGAAACTCGACTCAGCTAGTTTTAACTGTGCACCCGCCTTCCTCCGTGTAGCGAGGTGTCATCAAGCTCCCACCCTGTCTTCCTCCCCATGGGGATTTCCCATCCGTGACTGGCTGTGGATTTGTCGTTGGTAAAATAACTCATTGATATTCACCTACCTTATGCGAGTTTTGTGAAAACTAGCTAAAAGTTTGAGAGAAATTTTCGATTGGAAAAACAAAACAAAACAAAACAAAAAAATGAGAGCCCAGTTTCTTATAAGCATTTTCCTTAAAGATAGATTAAAAAAAAAAAAACAAAAAACTGTGATCTTAGCATTCTGCCTCCAACAGCTTATGCTCTCTCGGATATAAATCAATCTGACACCCAAGCTTTCTGGATGCAAAGTGAGAACAGGAATTGTCAGTCAGTTACAGGTTTCATCAGGTCTGACTGAAGAGCGCGCTTCGTACCCACAATGACACAGGAGCCTTCTGCGTGACACCCTTTCACGGTGATCGCGTTCTTTGACTCCTTCCTATCCAGTTCCTCCGCTACGGGAATGAACACACCATGAGTTTCATGAGTGGCAAACTTGTATTTCCCGTTTGCTTGCTTTGCTCAAGACAGGGTCTCCCTATGCAACTCTGGCTGTCCTGGAACTCACTCTGTAGACCAGGCTGGCCTCGAACTCAGATTCGCCCACCTGCTTCTGCCTCCCCAGGGCTAGGACTAAAGACATGCGCCACTACACTGATTACTAACCTGTAAGTATTTATCTGTATTTCTTACTTTCCTATAGCTCAAGAATCTTGGCCATTGCTGCAAAAATTGCAGGAAAAAAAAAAAAAAAAAGCTCAGGAAAATCTTTCCTTGGGTTTCAAAGAGAATCTCAAAGTAGAGTGACTTAAACAGAGATAGCAACATTCAAACCCTCCATTTCCCAAATGACACGGGGGCCTGGGGCACTGTGGTAAACCCACAGGGCGGCCATGGGAGAGATTCACAGTCATACTAGAATGCTTCCAGAAACTGGCAAACTGCGAATTGGAAGTAGTTTCCGCTTCAGGCTGGAGACCATCTTGACAGTCTTCCCTGAGGCCACACCGGCAAAGACA
>JAMJFZ010001797.1:3247500-3367500 GCA_026225945.1 Cricetomys ansorgei
GCAACTGATGGTATTTGAAGGGTGCAGGGAAGGTTCAGGGGTGGTCTGTTAGCCATGTGGAAAGACTAAGCTCAAGAGTGGTCATTTCTTTAAAATTATAATTCCTTTCTGGGTGTGTGGGTAGAATAATGAGACATTTACGTCCGCAGACCTGAATGTTTTCCGTGTCTCCCGAGGCAAATGATCATGAAGCCTAGGGGTGTAATCTAATGCGTGACCATCAGAGAGAAGCAAGGGGTAGTGGTTTCAGGTGAACAAGTGACTGTGTTCCTTCACAAATGAGGCAAGGGCCACCCTAGTTGGGTTAGGGCTGGTTAGCACAACACCCACCCATCCCTTCACCGTGTGCCCACAGCCTCAGGAAATACGCGGTCAGGCGTATTCTGGATGGGGAATATTCTAGCTGGCTTTCTGTTGCTGTAACAAACACCATGACCAAAAAAAGGGCTGATTTCATCTCATACTTCCGGTAGCAGGCTATTACTAAGGCAAATCGAAGCAGAAGCTCAAGGCAAGAGCCTGGAGTGGGGACCACGGAGGAACACTGCTCACTAGTTTGCTTCCAGGCTCATGTCCTTGCTCTTATACAGCCAGGCTCTCCTGCCTAGGGATGGCTCCACCCACAGTGGGCTGGGACCTCTTACATCAATTAGCAATCGTGAAGATGCCCCACAGACATGCCCACGTGTCAATCTGGTGGAGAAACTCTTCAGGTTCCCTCTTCCTAGGTGATTCTAGTTTGTGTTAAGTTGAAAATAGAATCTGATCAGTACCGTGTCCTTGTCCATGCCTGCATGGCAGGAGCAGAGAAACCTCTGCTAAAATCACAAATTTATTTAAACACAGACGCTTTTCTAAATTTTTAGTTTCTACTCTCTTATCAGTTTTGGACTTCAACCAACATCTTAATGCCGGGTGAGGAGCTTCATTAAGAGTGAGAACCTGACAGGGAGAGGGGGCAGGGATTGAGAGCAAGCAAGCAAGACTGGGTACATTGCCGTTAGAGGGATGCTAGAGGGAGTAGGTGGAGTGTCTCGGATCAATCCCCCAAGCAAAGGAAAATCCACTTTTTACAACCTTTCAGGTGTTGTGGGAATTCTCGTATCACATGATTTAGTTCCTGGAGGAGCCAGGTACCAGTCACAGAGATGTTGAGTCACTGCCTCTTGACTCTGTCCCAGAAAGAACTGGAGGGAGGTGTGGTCTGCCTCAGGCTATGATGTCAGGCCTAGAAGTGCAGGCCAGTGTTCTAACTGCGATAAAACTCAGTACAAGGCTTTATGCCTATTTCTGCTTAATTTCAAGCCATGGTCTTGGCCCAATTGTCCCACCTTGTTCAGATCTTTTCAGTATCCTGTGGCACAGGCAGTATTTTAACTACCCTTCATGTGTGGTTCCTCTCCCTAAGCCCCTTAATTCTATTTTAAAACACCTGTTTCGGTTGCACGAAGACAAGGACTTTCTCTGTCTTATTTATTGGATTTAGTACAGGTTCTATCATGGAGTATAAACTCAATAGGTTTTCAATAAATGAAATAAATGAAAATATTAGGGAGATCTGGGCATGGTCACAGTGGTGCATATCTTTAATCTCAGCACTCAGGAGGCAGAGACAGGAGGATCTCTGTGTGTTTCTAGGCTAGCCTTGGCTACATAGCTAATTCCAGGTTAGCTGAGATCCTGGAGAGGGTAGATTAGGAGGAACGGGAGCAGAGACGCAAGAAGAGGAGAGAGGAAGTTGGGGACAGTACAGATAAGAGCGAGAGAACACACGGTTTGCAGTCCAGGATGCTTGAGGTATCAGTCACTCAACTTCAAAACTTTGCAAATCTTCACTTGCAAAATAGAACATCCACCTCACTGAACTGTTGTGAGTTGAAAGAGAGGCTGTATCAACAAACATCTAGACAGAAGGCAGGGGGATTGGTTGACAGGTTGCCTAGGTGTCCAGTGTTCTACTACTGTGACTGACAGTGTGATGACACAAGGTGATACAGCTTTGAGTCCTGTCAGGATGAGGTGCTATCTGGCCCTCGGACGCCCAGCAGTGCCCCCTCTGTCCAAGTGAATCACTTCATCAGAAGGGAAGATTTGTTAGAGCCCTTGGACAGGTTAGGATGATTCACCGCCCCAGCTGTGGCTGTCATCAGAAAGCCATGCACGCTTGGTGCAGTTATAAAGGCTGAATAGCCACTAATTTGCAGACTGCTTGGTCTCTGTGTCATTTATTTTTGTGCTTTGAGAGAGGAAGTGCACAAGACATTATTACGTCAGCCTCGCATAAGAGGCCGGTGGACTCTCGTAAGTGGATGCACATGTCGCATTTCCAGACACTTCTCTGCTTACTAAGAGCATATCTGTGCAACTGGCTGCTTGTGCAAAGTACAGACATCATACATGGGGGTGTTCCTGCCTCTGATGGTAAGTTATAATGAAGTACATTTTTTTATGTTATATGGGAATTTGGAAAAGCCCACTCTCTGAGCCTCGGACTTAGCACCCTGCTTAGCTTCTCAGTAACAGTGCTGCTTAAACACAGCACTCAACCCCGAACACATTTTCAAAAAACAAATATCAACAAACGAACAAAATCAATAAAACCCCTTTCCTTTCAAAGCAAATGAGCTTAAAGATTCATATTTTCTCAGACTTTTGATAGAAAAAATTTTCAAAAAATCGGAAGGAGCCCGGTCAGTGAAGTGGCTCAGCGGGCTCAGGTGCAGGCCTGCCAACCCTCAGGACTTGAGTTTGATTCCTGGACCCTACGGGGAAAGAAGAGAATATAGATGCCTACGAGTTGTCCTTTGACCTCCGTATGCAGCTAGCGAATCCCTACAGAAGGTAAATAAGTAAACGTCCATTTATTTTAATTTTTAAATACTTAAAAAAAATCAAAATAAGGAGCTTTGGCTAGAGACACATTAAATATGATGTTTGTGTCTTTCAATATTTTCTGCATCATTAATGGCCCCCGGTGCTGGCAAAGGAAGCCCCGCCACCTTCTAATCCAATTTCTTCTGCTTATGTACTATGTTTATCCAAGATTTGAGTAGTTTTGATGTCTCCGGAAGCTGCCCCCCCCTTTGGAATTGTCTTTAATCCCACATGCCTATGGCTACACCCTTAGAGACCAGGAGGCTTCGGGAACTGGGTGAGGTTAGCTGAGATGTCCCCAGGGCCTCAAGAGGCTGCCATGGAAGCCAAGATAACAGAACGCTAGACATTCCATCCAGAACTCAAACAGCTGCACGCCTGTCATCGGTCACTTGTTTTTAACCACATGGAGCGAGGGCTTGGTGGCCGAATTTAGATCCTTCCCTTCAACACAGTTCTAAGTGACTTTATAAACCCCAACTGCCAAGCTCTCTACCCACCAGGCTTCCAGCACAATGCTGAAGTGCCAGGGTGGGGTGGGGTGGGGTGGGGTGGGGGGGTGGACCACTGTCAGTACCGGTGGCTTTATTTTAGCAGGTGCGTGTTTGACTTGAATTACAGAAAGTTAAAACCAGCTCACAATCAACCACAGACCAAATTAGGAGAACGCTGTTTGGATATTTTCCTGAATTTTCCAGCATGAAATCATTTCTTGGGATTTGCATCTGAAAGTACATTTTTCAATAAAACTGGAGCCCCCAAAGGTCACACAACTTTTATGGGCCTAGTGGTGCCATGGGCAGGATGACGGAGCTGTGAAGGACAGAAATGTGTTTCCTTTGCCCCGGAGAGTTGTCTGATCGAAAAGAAGGGAGTAAGCTCCCAGCCAGGGAAGTGTCCCTAAGCAAGGGACCTGGCAGCCAGCACATTCTGACCCAGCTCGTTCATACTGTTTAATCAGCTGGGGACACGGAGAAACATCAGAGTCAAGCAAGTCTTCCACGACCTCAGACCTCAGTCAGCATCCTATGTTATACCTAAGGTCTGGAAAGAACTTCCCTTCACACCTGGACAGCTCTGCACCTTTTCCTGCTCGTGCTCCCTCAAGTCCTCACCAATGTCTTTGGGGGGTCTTCCAGCAGTGTCTAAGGACCAACCTTCCGGAAATCCCTCTTTGTCTTGGTGCTCTCTTGCTCTGTCGGTCACGGCTTGGCGCCGTTAGACTCCCTATTATTACCCCACTATCTTCGTGCAATAGGAATAGATCTTAATATAGATATTTTTTTTTTAATTATTAACCAAATGAACAGTCAGACATGCTGGGGAAGAAATGATGTCGAGAGTTTCTCATCCAAGGGAAATGCAAATATCCCAAAGATCCTCAGGCAGGTGTTAAGATGTTAAGATGCTGAACATGTATCTGTAACATCATGATGACGCTTGGCTCTACTGCAGGGCTGATGGGCAAGAGAAACCTTGGGAACGGTTGGGCCGAGGCTACTCAAGATGGTGGGGGCTGCCTGCTTGGCCAGCTCTGTTGCTAGTTTTAAAACCTCTGTACTTATCAAGGTCCCTGATCTCACTGGGACCCTCCAACACCCAGGGCCAATCTTGCTGTTTTATGCCAGATATTCCTTTGATTTGTAGGGCCATTACCAAAACCGGAATCAAGTCTCCGAACAGAGTCAGCTTGAAGACAATGTGTGGACTAGAGACTGAATGGGAAAAATGCAAGCGTTTCCTCTCAAGTTCACTGAGCAGTGAACCCAAAGTAAATGAGTATTTTCAACAGGACCGCCAGAGTCCCTGCGGGGGAAGGCCCACTACCTTTGTGAGTGCTGCCCACAGTTGCCAATCTGTAAAATATATTAGCGCTATGCTGGAAAGCAGACACTACTGAGTATTTCTACCACACGTGGGATGACCAACCAGCCATTCTAGTTTCCCTGGGGCCGTCAGCTTTTCAGCACTTAAAGTGTACGCGTTTCCCAGGAAACCCTCAGATAGGATGGGCCAGTTGTTTCCTGGCGGGTGGGGTGCTAGGCTTGAGAGGCTGTGGACAGTAAGGCTGACTGAGATTATCAGCACGACGCAGGGTCGTTGTCAGCTTCCAGCAAAGGTAAATCCCGACGTGAGAAGAGGAAGTCAACAGAGAATGCGGACGTGAGACACACTGAGGTCAGCCCCATTTTACTGTCCCCGGATGCGTCTTTTAGATTGTTTTTCGGTCTCTCAGTCCTCTCACAGGTGTCACTCATGTGTTGTGAGAACACACCCGCGTTAGAAACCTCACGCGGACGTGTAAACCGCTGTGGGTATCATGCACAGAGAGATCCAAGCACACACTCCGTTGCTGGCGTACGGTAAGGGACGGAGACCTTCTCAAATTGACAACACGGATTTCTATCATTATACACTAAGGGTGAGCATTTTAAAACATTTTAGAAACTTTTTCAAGCATCTCAGTTTATAAAATGAACCACCCAGAACGTGGGTCAGACACCTTCCTCCAGAGCCTGTGGGCCTGCCTGGACCAGGCATGCCCCTGCGCACTGTCCTAGGCCTACATAAGAAGGTGACTGGAGAAGAGGCCTGGTTGGCAATCTGTTTCTCAGACATGACTCTTCTTTCTTTTCCAAAGCCCATGTACACCAAAACACAGAGACAGAGAGACGGCGGGGGACACACACACACACACACACACACACACACACACAGCCCATGTACACCAAAACACAGAGACAGAGAGACGGCGGGGACACACACACACACACACACACACAGCCCATGTACACCAAAACACAGAGACAGAGAGATGATAGACACACACACACACACACAAACACGGGGCAGGGATGGGATTAGATTGAACGGGAGGAGTACTCCAGGATGGCTGTACAGACAAGTGTTGTGTACAAAGACCTCCTAATTTTCAGTGCCTAGCAAATACAAAAACACCCTCTGGGCTTCTTTCCACTGACCTAAAGTCTTAAGTGGGCTTTCTGCGTACATTACGCTTAGACTGACATTTGAAACTATGATCTACTGATTGTCCAAGACGCTTCACCATCAGCAAAGGTCAGTTTTTATACCAAGTACAAGTGAAAACAGAAACACATAAGCGTTCCACTGCCATCCTCTGACTGATTAGTTTTCATCCGTGTTACCTCAGGCAGCCCAGACATTAATAAAGAAGCTGAGGATTCGTGCTCAAGGTGAATTTTTAACTTGGTTTGATGGCGTCTCAAAGCTCTGAACATGTTTAGGGCGTGCCATTAGACCTGAGTCGTGAGCACACTGCCGTGCGGATCTCCACAGGCATGAGATCCCAAACGTTTCACCTTCTCCAAAACGCACATCTTTGCTGCCGCTTGCTCAGCTTTCTCAAGAAGGCTCCGGTTGCCCAGGCGACTCCCAGAATTCTCCCCCAGCTCTAAATTCAGTGCTGTTGACATTGCGTTAGCCTCGGCACCTCCCGTCTTTCACACCTTTGCTGGGCACCCGGGCGCTGACCTCCGCACCGGGCGCGTGACTTCTCAGGTCCCTTTGGACACCCTGACGCGCACTTAAGCATTGAACAATTGTCAAACTTATTTTCCCAAGTCCGCAAGCAGAGGACTTTCTCTCCTTTCACGGGATTCAGGCGCTTCTCACCCTTACTATAACTAACTATAACTTCTATGGCTATAACTTAGAACCTCTTCGGATTTTTAACAACGGTGCCTACATTTATGAGACCGTCGAAACGACTGAAAACCCTTCCCCAGTAAAATTAGATGAGTCCTTCAATGAATGTGATGGGACAGCCTAGAACAATAAGCCTGCTGTGGCCGTCGTGGGGACCGAGGAAGACGCCAACAGAGTGTTAACTGGGCATGTATCAGTCCTTTGAATTGGAACTCAACACAGAACTCTGCACACTTAAACCACAATGTCTGCGATTCCATCCTGATACTGATCCCAAATTTATTTTGAGTTAAAAAACATAGTGGTCCTTAAAGACTGACTATGGATATAAAGCTAAGAACACACAAGTTGATTAACAAGAAGATGGGAAAAACAAATAAAACTTTTAAGTAGGAAAAGGTTTCCAGAAATAAAGTAAATCTATTCAATCATTAAACTTATCGGAAGCAACAATGACTATGTAAGTGGAGATCTCAAAGGAAGGTAATATGAAATTTGGGACTGGAAGAGATTTATACGGTCTGACCGATGGACAAATACTTGAGAATCATCCATGTAAAATTAGAAAATGGAAGTCACGAGTTAAATTTTGGGGAACATCAGGATGAGGGAAATAAGTAAAATAGTCAATGGAAGCAGAGAAATAAGGCACCAATGAGGTCGGAGCCTGGAGACAAGTGGGTGGGGACCAGTGACTTCAGTCGCCTTCTGCTCATTCAGTATAGCACGTACTGGATACCCAGTGCTATACTACCTGTGGAGAAGTAGCTGTATTCACATCCACAATTATAACCACTCACCCATCCAGCTATCCGTCTGTCTATCATATCCACCTGTCCATCCATCTATCTGTCTGTGGAAGGACAGGGAGAAGTGACAGATTCCACAGTATCTGCCTTGGAACTCAAAATTCATTTGAAATGAACAAGCCCAAGAGCAGCTTAGGAAAGCACCAGGCTGGTTTGAACTGATGTATAGCATCCTTAAAAGTGATCTGTAGTCAATTTACAGAAATACGATTTGTGACCCGTGAAGAAGATTTTACTCTTTCCTTTGAAGACTTGTGGTTATTAGCACGGTAATGAGAGTCATCGATTACGGAGGAGGAGGTTGGTTTCAGTAGCAGATTTTCCGGCCCTTTCAAATTTCACAAGAGAGGGCAACCGAAACAGTAACGGGGCCAAGCTGCAGTTTGAACGTCTTGGGGAATTTGCATTTTGCAAGAAAAGATCATTGCTGTAAATGTATTTTCTGCTTTGAAGCAGCTGAGACACATCAGTGGAGATGGTTGTGACTCATAACAACTGGCAGGCTGGAAGCCTATGTTGGCAAGAGCCCTTTGGCTATTAGAGATAATTAAAACTCACTATCCTCTCCCAGCTGCTTCATTTAGACATTTTGTTTCACAGGAATGTGATAAGTTTCTGATTCGAAGTGGACAGCTCCCCTTCATAGTTTCTTGAGTTAAGCAAGTGCAAATGTCCTTCCGGTAAAAAATTCCTCAAGGTGTCTTCCTCAGACTTTGTGTCAATGGTTTTGGGGGTCAAGGACTCATCCTTTATCTTGTGTAGTTAAGGCAAGCAAGAGAGCACCCATGCCACGGGAGGAAACGCTGCTATAACCATTTCCCTAAAATACCAGACGTGCCACAAGGCGGCCGCTCTGGCTTCGCAACTGAAGAAGGAAAGAGAACGAGCTTTAACTGGATTTTGACCACGCTTGGAAAATTATTGAATGGCTGTAAAGACCAACTTAACAGGAACATATTATTACAAGAAATGCGCTGCTCTACTGTTCCAGTGATTAGTGCGTGTACAAAGCACAGAGCCCGAGGCCAAGATGAAGGTGGCAAAGGAAGGCCTTCAGCACTCACCGTTTCTCTTCTTTCTGCCTTGGAAGGCGTCAAGGTAGCGCCAAACCATTTTAGGCCATTTCTAAATTGCAGAATATTTTGCAAACTGATCTTGAGATTTTTAGTTAAAAACTCCCAAGTCTTCATGTTTCATTTTTGTTTGTTTGCATAAGGACAAGACGGAGCCACACCCACCATTCTCCAGCAAGGCTGATGGAGAAATGGCTCCAGCCATTGTTTTGTGACTTACACATATGGCTACTACAACATCTCAGTGTCCTGTGCGATCTTCTGCCCCCCAAACAATGAAACAAGGCCTCACCCAGTCCTTTCTGCGTAAGAGCTCTCGCTTACAAAGTCTTCCTGTTTCTGCGTATCATCCAACCCTCTTCTAACTCCGCGCAGAGACTCCCTTTAGATGTTGGCTACCACTACCACTTATCCTAGAAGCCTCTGCTAAGTTCCTGGTGGGGCTCTGGGCGCCCACTGCATCACGCACTGACAGGCACGCCCAGAGTCTACTCCGTGACGTCATATCTCTACACCACTCTCTCCTTACTGTCCTATTAGAGGACACCTTGCTGACAGGGGGCCATGTTTGTCTTGCCCTGTTTATAACAGGTGTGGAATAAAACACTGATTGGATAAACGAAGGAATGAATAACACATGGTCCTTGGAGAAGCAAATCTGACGGTTTATAAGGTCCCCGTTTTCATAGGGATTGACAATAATATTCTGAGAGTTTTTTGTTTTGTTTTTTTTTTTTTTTCAGATAGAGTCTCACTAATATGTAGCTCTGGCTATCATGGAATTTGCTACGTAGACCAGGCTGCCCTCAAACTCACAGAGATTCACCTGCCTCTGTCTCCTAAGTGCTGGGATTAGAGGTGTGTGCCACCACACCAGTCCAGTTCTGAGATTGTGATAGGGATGTCTCTTCTGTCGGCACTGCTATTCTCCTTCACACCCACATAGCGGTCATACAAGAAGAGTGTGAAAGGAGGTCTCAGTGTATTCTTATAAACGTCTCAAGAGTCAAGGGCCCATGACCGCTGTTTATGATTGATCAGGCTTGCTCTCAGCCACAAGGGATGTCATGTGCGAATCCTGCTCTTTGGGTGGAATGTCATCCCTGGGGGCTGTAGGCATGAAAAGGCTTGGTCCTCTGCTTGCGTTAATGGGAGACGATGAACCTTTAAGAATTGGGATGGGTGTGTGCCAAGGGGTACATGGGGGGGATGGAAAAAATGAAAGGAAGGATGAAGGAAAAAAGGGAAGGGAGAAAATTAATTAATTTTAATTAAAAATATATGTAAAGAAGTGGGAGCTCCTCAGAGGCCTTTGGGTCGCTGGAGGTGTGCCGTCACGGGATGTTAGGTCGCTGGAGGTGTGCTGTCATGGGGACGTTAGCTGGAGGTGTGCCATCACCGTGGGACGTTAGCTGGAGGTGTGCCGTCATGGACATTAGATTGCTGGCCTCCTCTGGTCTCATCACATATCCAGAAGAGGATTTACTGTCACGCGTTTCCACCAGGATATCACTGCCCACCACCCAACAGCCCAGCAGAGGCTTTCAACAGCTGGTCTAACCTATGGACCAGGACCACTGAGGCTGAAAGCTAACGTAAGTCTTCACTTTGTAAGCTGATCACAGTGATGGAAAGCTGATTAACACACCACCTCTGCTCGAGTTCAAAAGTCATCACCAACGTGGATGAAAACAAATTAAACACTTGGTTTACATCTACTTGTGTGGGCTTTTCCTGGGCTATGAAAACATCCTGGATTCCCTCGTCTTCCAAGTCCACTTTCTCTTGCAGTTTCTCACAAATTCATCAGCTCCTCGGTCGACGGTAAATGCCACTCTGCTTCACTGGTATAGCTTCTACTTGGCTGAAGAGCCTCTAGTGACTCCTTGGAGTCAGAAGGAAAACCCAGAGTTTTGACGTTTGGTTTTAAGAAGCAGGTCTCTGTGGGCTGTAATGCTTCCGAGTCTTGTTCCATTTTATCTTTAAGAAGAGTTTCAACCACGTGTTTGTGTACACACCAGTATGTGACACGTACCAAAGAAAATGCTTAGGAAAATATTATTACGCCGTGTCTCAAGACGTGGATCGGGCCTTATGCGTATCCTCTTGACAATCCTTTGGTGAATTATTATTATTCTAATTTCTATGAGATCTACAGCACAGAACCTGGAGTTAAGAGCTAGGCATGGTGGAGCCATAATTCCTCCTCAGCCAGTGTCCTCAAGCCTCCCACTCAGTGCAAGCAGATGACTTAAATAAATGGGTAAATGTGCATGGATTCAAAGCATCTCATATATAATAGCCTCTCGTCTACGTATTCACAATGGAAGACAGGAAAGGTGCTGCGGTGGTCCCAATGAGAGACATCCTCCAAAGGCGTGGGTATTTGGACACTTGGCCCCAAGCTCATGGTCCTGTTTAGGGAGGTTATGGGACCTTTAAGAGGTGTAGCCTTGTTGGGGCAAGCATAGCACTAGGGTGGTCTTTGAGGGTTTATTGACCCTTAAATTTATTTAGACCCTCTTCTAGTCTCTCTCTCTCTCTCTCTCTCTCTCTCTCTCTCCCCCCCTCACCCTCTCTTTCTCTGCCAACCTGTTGCCAGGCCTCCCCCGCCATTATGGACCCTCCCTTTGGAACAGTAAGCCAAAGAAACTCTTTCTTCTGTAATTGTTTTTGGTCATGGTATATTTTGGTCACAGGAACAGAAACATAGCTGATGCGGGTGTGCAAAGGTGGGCTTCCAGCGGTGGGCTTCCAGCGGTGGGCTCGCTACAGCTCGCAGTGAGCAGCCGTCCCCAGGGCTGTTGGACAGTCAGAGCAGGTCCTCTGGAGTTGTACTTTACCGCCCTCCATAGTTTTTGAGGGCCGTGTCAAATCAGAGGCCCTGAGAATGGAAACCTCTACTTTTCATCTGTTATTGTGAACAAAGGTTGAGCTGTGACTTCCATGTGTGGCAGACACCCGCCTGGATCCCAGCCTAGAAAGTGTCCGAAGTTCAGCACTCGCAAAGTCCTCTGAACCAGCAATGCTCAATCGATTTGCTCAGGTTCTTTCATGTGCACAGTTTACACAACAACTCATGTGTGAATTCTGGGTCATTTTAAAACGATGTGTGTGGGCCAGATGGCTCACTGGGTACGCTGGGTGATGGCACTTGCTGCAAAACCTGGCAGTCTGAGTTCGATCCCCAGAACCCATACAGTGGAAAGGAGAGAACCAAGAACCTCAAGGTCCCCTAACCTGTTTGACACGGCATGCGTGCCCACACACAGACATCACATGCACACAACTTTTTAAATGTACGAAGGTAAAAAAATTTAAATGAATCTATAAGTTTAGTTTTGAAACTTGTGCTGGTAAATTCCCCCTCTCAAAATATAATTTCATTTTGAAGAAATGGAGAGCTAGACTATAGAGCAGCTCTGGTAACTTTGAAACAGAGCTAAGCCTTCTTCCGCCGGAGGGGAAGCCCTGGATGGTTTGTCAGAGGGTCCCCTGATGTAATTATCTAGATGGGATCTGCCTTGCCTGCAAGCTGCAATAGGGAATAATGATGAGCTATTTGTTCGAGGGCAAAACAAAGGAGTGAAATCCCTCAAATGCTTTTCATCTACAGCAGGATCATGCTCAGAGGGGGGGGATCCTGCTCCCTGGAGAGACGGTGGCAAGTCAGCAGACTTGGTTTTTGGTTTAGCACCTGCAGCAGCTGGACACTTCTGGTATCCACTCGACACCATGCAGTGCATGGGACAACCCTTGCACAGAGAAAGTTCCTCAACCCAAAACGTGAACGTGGCAAGGGAGGGAAACCTATCTAGAGGCAGGGATGCCCTAAGCAGATAAGAAATGGAAGCTGCGGGAAGCTGTCTTAGCAGGCCAAAGTGGCACCTACTAATGCCTATTACAGAAACGGTTTTTAAAGTCAAGTTGGAGGTCCCGGGCCATTTTCATGTCACAGCTCACTTTTGTTCTCTTCGCCTTGATCTGATAACATCTTTGGACTTTCTGAGATCACCATTTATAGGCTGACCCGTAGCCCAGAATAACCCAAAGAGGGAGACTTTCATCAGAACAGTGGCGTTATGCTTTACTGTGGGTCGTGGCTCATAATATTCAATTCAGCTAAGAGGGGAAGACACAAAACATTTGAGATGACTGGCAGGCAAGAACTCTAAATATGCTCCAGCACAAAAGGGGATTAAAATGTCACAGGAATTTTTTTCCCTGAAAATGGAATGGCTTATGAATGCTTCATTCTTTCTGGAACACTTAAAACACTATGTGCAGGCTGTCTGGGTTCACAAGGCAGGGGAAGGCCTTTCTTTTGTTCTATTGCTCAACACTAGAAGGCTTTCCCTGGTGTACTTGGGCCTGGGGGTGTTGAGAAGACGGGGAAGGTATTTCATTGACATGGTGAATCTGCATCCTGGGCATCCTTCCCTTTGGAAGAGAAAGACAGGAGGGACTGATACTGGAACTGAGAGGAAGACCAGAGTGCTGGCTGTGGAGAGAACATCTGCCTAACAATTCAGTGTCATCCATTATGGAAAGCTTATGCGTCCAAGGCTCAGAGAAGCCAGCTCTCAGGATGATGGGGAATGCAGAGTGAATGCCGGGGAAGACGTGCTGAGTTGTCTCCCCAGGTACTGAAGTGGGCGTGTCACCTGGGGCGGGGCTTGCGGTGACCTTGTGGTGACCTTGTTTTGCCTTCTCTCTGGAGTCCAGTGTGCACAGACCTCACACTGAGCTCGCTGTGCCTCTGTGCTGCCGGCTGTGGTTTTCAGCCGTCTATTGGAACTGACCGACTAGGGCACTCAGGAACAACCAATGAGGTCTCTTTCCTGACAATCTGCAGATGAACTTTCCGGGTGAGAAAACAATTACCTCCAAAATTAACAAGTAATTACCCGTCTGCTTGTCGCTGTAGGATAAGATTTTATAGCCCTGGCACACCACACCCTGAGCCCCACCCACCCTCTGGCTCTGCTCGGCTCTCTGGTTTTCCAAGGTGATTTGTAAGTCCCATCTGGAAGGTCCTCCCCAGGCTTTAGCAGTCTTTACTACATCCACTGAGCACTGCACCGGTCCCCTGAGGAGCAAGAAAACCATGGCACACATCAAGAGGATGCAGCTCCCACACTGCCCAGGTTCAAGCGAGGAAAAACCATTTCCCTCTCTAAATTCTCACAGCTGAGGAAAGTTCCATAAGGAAATCAAGTCCTGTGACTGAGGACCTTCAAATGGGAGGGGCCCAAAATCTGGTCCCATTGTTTCCTAGTGAAATCCCTAGGAAGTCACTGGGTTTCCTGTGGCCCAGCTCCCCAGCTTTTATAGGATTATAATATTCCTGTAAAACAGGGTCTCTCCACAGTGACACTTTGGGTGAGGGTGTGTGGGTGTGTGCATGTGTGTGTGTGGTGTGTGTATGTGTGTGTGGTGTGTGTGTGTGTATGTGTGTATATATATGCGTGTGGTGTGTGTGTGTGTATCTGTGTGTGTGTGTGTGGTGTATGTATGTGTATATGGTGTGTGTGTGTGTGTTGTGTGTGTGTTGTGTGTGTGTGTGTGTGGTATGTGTGGTGTGTGTGTGTGTGTGTGTGTGTGTTGTATGTGTGTGTGGTGTGTGTGTGGTGTGTATGTGTGTGTGTGTGTATGTGTGTATATATATATGCGTGTGGTGTGTGTTTGTATCTGTGTGTGTGTGTGTGTGGTGTATGTATGTGTATGTGGTGTGTGTGTGTGGTGTGTGTGTGTGTGTGTGGTATGTGTGGTGTGTGTGTATGGTGTGTATGTATGTGTGTGTATGTGGTGTGTGTGTGTGTGGTGTGTGTGTGTGTGTGTTGTGCGGTGTGTGTGTGTGTGTGTGGTGTGTAGTGTGTGTGTGTAGTGCACAGGGAATACAAAACATCACCCACCCAGAAACTTCACTTTTATTTTAAAACATTCAGGGAACAGCAAAGAAAACAGCTGTGGGTGAAATGAGAGACACCCAAGTATAAAACAGGAATTGTGACAAAAATGTGAGGCCCAAGTCTTCGACTTCTCCAGTCACAAGCCTTGCAGGTTTTAGGCTCTGCTTGGATCCTGGGCAGGGGCAGGGGCAGGGGCATGCTCTTCTAGTCTGTCATGGGTATGTGGGGGCTTAATGAGAAAATGTCTAACCAAGTGCACTGAAGCTGTCTGCAAGTGCTCACACAACCACAAAGAACCAGTGCCACGGACGGAGCCAGGGAACATGGAATGCCGGCCAGGCAGTTTCTTCACATCTGGGGCCAAAGTCACATCATGACTGGCACTCAATCCGATGAATCAGTCAGCCGCCAGCCATGTGCCCACAGGAGTGACATGGAGTCCAGAGCAATGGAATGTGTCAAACATGTCTTGTAGCTGTTATGACCTATGGTGATGGCCCCTTCTCTGGCTTTAGGGGAATACATTTCAGGACTGCCAGTGGATGCCCAAAACCATGGTGCGTACAGAAGGCTGGACATTTGTGTTTGCACTTAATAAAGTTTAATTTATAAATTAGTCACACTAATAAAATGGTGACACGGTCATACATTGTAATAAAGAAGACTCGTGTGAATACAGGTTCTTTAATTTGTATCTCTCAAAGTATTCCATTTAATTCCCGTCCCTTTACCTAACAGAAACACTTTTTGGAGTTTGGCACATTTACACTGCCAGCATTGCATCACATTTTTCTTGTTACCAGGCCACAGGTTGGAGGGACAACTCTGCGTTCTAAGAGCACTGGCTGCTCTTGCAGACGAGCCGGGTGAGGTTCCCAGCACCCATGTGGCAGTTCACAACCCTCTGTGACTCCAGTTCTAGGGGATCTGACGCCCTCTTCTGGCCTCCATGGGCACTGCAGACACATGGTGCACAGACATACATGTAGGCAAACACTCAGACATAAAATAAAAATACATGTCTTTTAAATAGAAGAGAAAATGCTTTTTGAAAATAGTGTAATAACTGAGAGGCCATCCACTCGAGGACTAACAGTTGGGCATGGAGACACTGCACCGAGTCCCAGAAAGGACTGAGCAGGACAGCACAAGATTTTAACATGTTCCTCTGTGGTGCCCTCCTGGATTGCTGTGGGTCCAGAGAGCACCTGCAACCCAGTTCTCATCCTGAAGAGCTGGCCTGAGTTTGGCCCCTCCCCTCTGCACTGAGAGGCAAGCCACAGCAAAACTCCACCCCTTCGAGGGGTGGGCTACGATTCACAGAATTGTTTACCCAAGCGCCTACCCCAGCGTCCTTGTTTTGACCAATGGCCTTACCTCTGAATACATAAGACCCTCCCTGGCCCCCAACCTGATAAATGTGCTACCTGAGCATTAAACTAGAGAGAACGCTCCTCTGATGGCATCTCCCCAAGAGTCTCTTGTCTCTGATCTCTCATTGACTCCGGGCTCCGATCAAAGGCAGATGGTTGTTGGGAGGGAAGGAAACTTCAGAGGGTCCCAGGGCCTTGTCATCCCCACCTCCATGTCTTTCTAGATCAGGTGCCATGGAGAAGAGACCGGCCAGACACCATCTCTTCCAAATTCCTGATCCACAGAACCTATGAGCTTAAGAGCATGGTTGTTTAATCCTACTAAGTTTGGGGTGGTTTCTCACGTCACTGGACACACCTCCTGGAATTTGATCACTGCTCGTGAAATGTGTTCCCAGAGAGCCTGCCTCGTCTGGGATGTAGCCGCTGCACATGCTCACACAGTCGACCCAGGGTGCGTAGAGGTGGTTCTTCACACATAGAAGGTGCCGAGGTTGTGGGGGTTTTCTTTTTGTTTCTCAAGTACAGGACAAGTTGGTGGCAGGAAAGAGGTTGAATTTCATCTGCCTTGAGTATAGAGAGCGCTCAGTGTGAGCCTTGAGAGAAACACGCCCTCACTTAAGACATGGGCCCTCAGCAGCAGGTTACTGGGCCAGGAGCACCCTGTTCCAGAGTATGACCTACAGTGGCCTCTAGCTCTTTCTTACTGAGAGAACTGAGTCGCAAGAGAATGTGACTGTGCCTGCCCGAGGCAGAAGAACCTCCAGGCCCTCACCGTGCTTGAGGGGGGTGGTGGGAAAAGCTGCTTTCAAAACAAGAGCAAAGAGCCAAGAGTGTTGAGAAAACAGTAACGTGTTGGAGATGCCGAAGTGCACAGTGGGTAATCTTCTGTGCGTTAACTGAACCTTTCGAATGCTCTAATATGCCCTCCTCTCCCTTGAAGAGCACAAACTTTGTCTCCCTTAAGGCTCTTTGGTCATCTCATTTAATTTGGATTTAACCTGAAGCTAGATTCGAAATACAAATTAAAATTCAGTTAGAGCAGTAAAATCTCATATTAGCAGCTCCTATAAAAATCCCTTATGAGTATCTTTCATTCTGCAGCAGCAGGCAGCTTGCCTGAGGCTAATATGTGCGATTTGGTACTTCATAAAATATTTAAACACCCTGAAATGACTTCTCAAAGAGTGTACATTTGAAATTCTTCAGAAAATGCTGACTAACTGTTTGCAAATCGGTAAATGAGAACAGGTGTCCTTCAGGGGCATTTGTTTATTGGTGTATTTACAAATTAATCTTGTAATTCCCAGATATTTCAGATAAGCTGGGCCAATGTAACTGGTGTTTTGGCTTATTCCCATGCACACCTTAGATTTATTTAACTTTATTTCTTGTGTAGCAGTATCTGCCGATATGTATGTGTGTGTACTGTGTGCATGTAATGCCCTTGAAGCCACAAGAGGGCGTCAGTCCCCCAGAGCTGAAGTTGTAAGCCACCATGTGGGTGCTGGGAACTGAACCCAGGTCCTCTGGAAGAGCAGCCAGTGCTCTTAACCGCTGGGCCGTCTCTCCAGCCCTGTTTACTGCCATAGTTAAGATCTTATCTCTCACAGTGTCTGGGGGGGAATAGTAATGGATGGTCATGAGCAGTCATGGCTGTGGCCGTATGCAATGGAAGAATGCAGGCTGTGGTCACATAGCCCAGGGCAACTCCTGGCGTTGCTGCTTGTTTGGACTTAACTTGACATGTTCCTTGAGCCTCCTCTCTGGACCCCATTTCTTCATTTCCAATGAGACCACCCATACAACATGGTACAATGAGGACTACAGGGCATGGTTATTTACCGTGCTTAGACGGGGCCTTATGAAATACATGCCCAGTTCATTGGACTTGACCATGTCATTTCCCTGTTCTTGAAGCCACCAATCTAAACTGAAGTCTTCCTGTTCCTTGTGTACTCAAGCGCTTTTAGTAGCTCCTGCTTATCAAGGCATTGTGGTCCACCCAGCCCTGCCGTGTATATTGCACTGAATTTAGTCCGTAGTCTAAATTTTACTCAAACTATACACCCTGGCTCATTCTGCTGTCCTACATCGGGTACTCCCTGTGATCTTTGACCAGTGTCAGCACGGCTATTTCCCGTAGCTCAGCCCTGTGACCTTTCCTCTTTACCTCTCCATCATGGTGACGGTGCACACTTCTACCTCAACAGTACCCGTTGCGTTAACCCATTAGTCACCAGGAACCATATCCTCCCCTGAACTGTCTGTCCTCAGGACAGCTTCCATGTCTTATCTCGCTCGGGGGCAATCTCCTCAAGAGCAGTAATCCTGTTTATGAGATTGTTGCATCACACACAGCATCGGCAGCATCTTGCACACAGTTAACTGAGGTCAAACGTCTTCTAAAATACTCGTGCTGAATATAAAACAGGCTCTGAAGGCCAAGTGTGAAATGCTTGTTCTCGGGTGGCGAGGCTGAATTGAGATGCTCTAGAAGAGCAGTTCTCAACCTTAGGGTCTCGACCCTTTTGGGGGTCAAACAGCCCTTTCACAGAGATGGCCTAAGACCATCTGCACATCAGATATTTAGATGACAATTCACAACAGCAGCAAATTAGTTATGAAGTAGCAATGAAAATAATTTTATGGTTGGGTATCACCCCAGTGTGAGGAGCAGGGTCACAGCATTAGGTGGGTGAGAATCACTGGTCTAGAAACTTCAACGATACAGCCTGGCTGGAGGAAATAGGCCACTGAGTGAAGGTTCTCAGTGACATCTTATCTCTGGGCCATCCCTGCGTTTCCCAGCTTCCTGGCTGGTATGAGCCGATGGGCTTTCCTTGGCCACAAGCTCCAGACATCAAGGCCCTGAAACAGGGGAGGCCAAGGCGATCGCACATCTACTAAGTTGTTTCTGTTGGATTTTTGTTTGCAGTGACGATAATTAATGCACACTCCGACAGCATAGATGGTACGGAAATCAATTACGTTTAGTGCTGAAAGGTAGTGAGTGCTTCTTAATTGTTGCCCTAGTCACTGGAATCACTAAAATGCATCTGACAAGAAGTTAGCCACTGCTCTATCAATCCTAACCCTTCAGGGAGGGACGAACACGCTAGTTAACAGTGTCTGCAAAGAGGTGAGCCCGGAAGGGTGGGCTCTGATTCTTCAAGGAGACCGCTTTTTAAAGAAGGGGGGGGGCAGTCCATTTTTCCGGACTGGAGCCCAGTTATCTGGATCCCAAGGAGGACACACGGCCAAAGAATGGGACATAATGTTCTGAAGCCTTAACCTGAGGATTCCCCTGACAGCGAGGAAGAGTCAGTCTGTCCGTGTCCTCTAGTAACAACAGCATGGATTCTTTCTGCAAAATGGCTGGGAGCTGAAGAAACCCAAGACAGCAGCGACAAGAGCAAGTGATCCACCGACAGCAGAGCTGTGAACTTGCCCTTGTGTCCTCGACTCGCTCTCCACGACCCACCATCTCCATCAGGGACACCGTGTGGAACCTGTCCCAGGTGCACCCTGCTAAACTGTGGTGCGGATGGGGTGCTGTTACACACCAAGGCATCTGGCTCAAAGTAGGAATTTTATGAGCCATTTTGAGGGAGTGACTACTGACTATGCGCCCTATACAAAAATGGAAAGACAATAAACACACCCTATTTCTTTGTAAGCGAGCAGAGTGGGTTACAACACAGTCAATGTTTTGAGTTTAGCAGAACTTGGTAAACACAGAAGACTTAAAAGGCCTCCTTTGAAAGGAAGCCAAGGGGATTCTGGGCTTTGAAGATACGTTGTCAATGCTAGTAGGGCAATCTCTTGTATTTTAGCTGCAAACTTGAAGTGGGGTAAGGCACACTTTCTCTGCGTGATCTTCTAAACTATGTAGGTAAATATTTTAAGGAGTCAATGCTTCATTTGGGGAAGTTAGGCTTGACCTATGAACCGTTATCAAATGTTAAATATTCTTCTGCTGTCTTCAAGCTAAAATTGAAGTTCAGCTCTGGACTTAACGTGGTTTGGCCTTGTTAGTTTAAGCACAAAATATGAGCTATTTTAATTATAGTTTGATAGTTAGGTACTGTCAGAGATAAATCCATTTGACTGGGAAACTCCTTGCTTAAAAATGCAATTTCTAAACTGCCCTGGTAGTTTTTTTTCCTTCCTCTGGGGATGTTTCATCTGGGTTAACTTTAGGTCTACTGTGACCGAGGTCCATAGTTCCCACTTTATGAACTTATGAACAGCCTGGCTTTGATCTGCTCGTAGCTAATCCACAGTACAATGGGCCTTGTAGCTTACTGTTAGTGTCGTGTTCTGTTTTCTTTCTACAGTTTAGTGTTAAAAGGTAGTGCGTGCAGGCACCACTCTAAGCACTGTGTGTATGGGAATACTCGCAGGCACCACTCTAAGCACTGTGTGTATGGGAATATTCGTTCTCACCATTGCATGGAGTGGCCATAATTATTCTTCTTTACAGTGTAGGCATGGAAACAAGCTTGCAGGAATCATGGGAGTTACCCAAGATCATTGATCTAGGAAGCCCTGAGACTTGGATTTGAACTTCTGTCTGGGCAACAACATAGCCGTTGTTTTCTGCTACACATATTGTCTACAAACTAAAAATTTCGGAATAGAATCATCTTCTCAGAGCTGCATGAAGAATCAAGGTTCTGAAGTCAAATCACCAACATCAATCACGAGCCTGCCAACTTATTTAAATGGCTACCCACCAGTCAGAGCCTGCCATGAAGAAGAGTGTTCTGCTAAGACAAAGGCTGTTGGGAAACCCAGAGGCCTCCTGTGTCTGTGTGGAAGTGGAAGGATGTTATTCTCATGCTTGAGAGGAGGGAAGTCCTAAGTCAGGGAAGTCTTAGGGCTCATGTTTGGTGGAATAAACAGTTTTGGCAAGCTACACGCTTAGGTATTCCCCTCCAAACTGTCTCCTTTTGTAAGATTTCACCAGACCTCAGCAGGCCCTGAGACCTTAGCACAGCTGACTCCATGATGGAAGCGCTATCCAGGCTGTAAGACTCAGCACGTAGACAGCACTACCTGCCAAAACTAAAACAAAGGCCTCATCCATCAAAGTCCACACAGTTCTGGGAAAGTTTCAAACTGTACTAACCTTACTCCCTAGCTTCTGTAGTTCTGCTTCTGGCTAGCTGTTCTTGTTAACTAAAGTATGTCAACCCAGAATATGGTTTTTGTGCTTAAAAGCTCACCCTGAGAAAGGCTCCTGGCTACACTGGGATCCCGAGCCCTCCAGTGTAGTAGCCAGCCAGCTAGCAAAGACTTCCTATTGGCTTAAACCCGTGTCCGAGCAGTCTTCTCTGGTGAATACCCCTCAACATTTCAGTCTTCACGTTCTCCCTCCAGTTCCGCTCCATGCAGGCTCCGCAGCCTTTCCAAACCGTAAGCAGATGTGCAGAATGCTGAGTACTTTTCAAAGATTTCACTCCAGTCTCACTAAGTACCCCTCTCCTGAAATCCAACCAGCATAGGCATGCAAATATTTAAAGCAAACAAAATAAAGCTGATACCGAAGCTATCAAACAAAATCAGAGTACGTAACGGGAAGTGTCTATATGGTGAGTGCTCCCAGGCAGCACAGCGGGAAGGCAGCAGCCATCTCTCAGCGTGACCCCGGCCTCCCTGTCCCCTCAAAGTCCTACCTATGAGCTTAGAGCACGCCTGAAAGCCTCCAGCTCAGATAGCCACAGGGAGTAGCTAGCCTCACAGAATATTAGCCTTGGCCAGTAAGCTGGCCTTCATAAGCCCGAATGCCTGACATTTACCTCCCTTGGCCCTGTCACAGACCCTCAAGCTACAACACAATATCTTCCGCATCTAAAGGCTTTGCTTTGGTCATGGTTACAGGAAATTATTCATTAAGGATGACACAATGCTTAGTCAAGTCGAATACAAAATCATGTTCTTGACTTTTTAGAACTCATGAAAAACGAGGAAATTAGAGTTTGCAATGACCTTAATGAATGACACCGTTCCTCATAATACATCAAACCTATGAAACAATTTTAAAAGAAGCTGAGAATTAGTAGACTCGGGAACCAATTTAAAAAACCACGACGACAGTGGCCATTCTCCCAGGTCCTTGGGGAGAGCTGGGAATCATTATTTTTGGAAGAGAAACAAGCTTTGTGCTTAATCCAGGACAGCAAAAACATGGAGCCATGCTCCAGTGTTTGGGAACGTGCACACATCCACACAGCAGAAACCCTACCAGAGCCATTCCGGAGCTGGGGCAGAGCACATTTATCCCCCTCACTAATACTGCTGATGGGCAGGGCCAATGAACAAAAGACTAACAAGGCCCTGGGAGGCAGTGTGAAAGCATCGGGGTACCGGGTACCGCCCCAGGACACTGGTGGCCCGGCCTCCCTCAGCCCCTCAGCCCGCCTCACAGGTAGGCTCCTTCTCTCCAGAATCAATCACCTTCCCAGCTCCTGTCACTCCTATGTTTCCAGATTCCTTTTCTGTCCTGTGGATGGCTCATGGCTGCCAGTAACTTGTGTTTAGTAGACAAGCCTTTGCTCCTTAAAAGTCCTTTTCCCTAAGTATTCCACAGCTCAGCCCAGAGTGCTCCACAGCTCAGCCCGAGTGCTCCTCTGCACAGCCCGAGTGCTCCTCAACACAGCCCGAGTGCTCCACAGCTCAGCCCGAGTGCTCCTCTGCACAGCCCGAGTGCTCCTCAGCACAGTCCGAGTGTTCCACAGCTCAGCCCGAGTGCTCCTCAACACAGCCCAAGTGCTCCTCAACACAGCCCGAGTGCTCCACAGCTCAGCCCGAGTGCTCCACAGCTCAGCCCGAGTGCTCCTCAGCACAGCCCGAGTGTTCCACAGCTCAGCCCGAGTGCTCCACAGCGCATCCCGAGTGCTCCACAGCACAGCCCGAGTGCTCCACAGCACAGCCCGAGTGCTCCACAGCTCAGCCTGAGTGCTCCACAGCGCATCCTGAGTGCTCCACAGCACAGCCCGAGTGCTCCACAGCTCAGCCTGAGTGCTCCACAGCGCATCCCGAGTGCTCCACAGCACAGCTCGAGTGTTCCACAGCTCAGCCCGAGTGCTCCACAGCTCAGCCCGAGTGTTCCACAGCACATCCTGAGTGCTCCACAGCACAGCCCGAATGCTCCACAGCACAGCTCGAGTGCTCCATAGAGCAGCCCTGAGTGCGCCACAGAGCAGCCCGAGTGCTTCTCAACACAGCCCGAGTGCTCCACAGCTCAGCCCAAGTGCTCCACCGAGCAGCCGCTTCACCAGCCTCCTCACACAAATTGCAGCAGGGAAGGAGGTCTGTTTATGATTTTTGATCCTGTTTCGCTTCTGGCAAAGTTTCACAAACAGCCCAAGCTGGCAGCACACTGCCAGCTTCTTCTGACGAGCCGCTGTTGTGCAGCTGCGACGGGGACTGTTCTAGCTGGAGGTCAGAACTGTCCGACGCGAGGGGAAACAGCCCCTCCACACGGGCTTCTCCCCGTGAATCAGGTCGCTCCTTTCCCCCCACCCTTAGCAATGCAGAGCTGAGGATCTTGAGACCCACTGTCCCCAGGCCAGCACAGGTCTGATTTGAGTCCCACGTGACTAGATCCTGTCTGAAAAGACCCACTGTGGGGGCACTTGAGCCTCAGAGCCCTGGCGCCCCGGGGAAGTGGGGGGAGCTGGGCACTCCACCCAGGCACTTTCTGGGGAGAAAGGCAGCACTTTGAAGGGTCAGGAGTGGGGAAACCAGGGTGAGGGTGGAGAAATGGGTCCTTCCCCTCTTTGGGGGCTATGGCCTCCCTACCATGTTAGGTTCTGGCCTCTGGCAAGAAATCCTGCTGCCCTGACATTTACTTTGGACACGGAGTTCTTGATAAAGAGCAGCCAGCTTTGGGAGGGTGGAGGGAGGGCGGAGGGAGGATGGAGGGAAGACGGAGGGAGGACGGAGGGAGGACGGAGGGAGGGCGGAGGGAGGCCTTGGTGCCGGATAGTCACAGGCTGTGGCTGTATGGTGAGGTTCTCCAGCAACGGAGGGGCTGGCGGGGATGGAGCCAACTGTGTCTGTAATCACAAAGAGTAAACGCCCAGCCCATCTTCGGGTCCAAGTAAACAACATATCTGTAATCAGGAGGAGAGTGGGGAAAGTCGTGAGCCACGTGGGCTCAGAGAGCAGCTCCGGCCCTAGCTGGCTGCCGGGCTTCAGGGAAGTCCATCCGACACTCTTAGGGCCTCTGTTAACTCACCTGAGAAAGGGGCAGGCTGAGTCCAGTCGTGAGGCCTGATTATGCTTGGTTGCCGGACTAGTGAACTTATCAGGTCTCGATGAAAACTCAGTAACAGGGCCATACCTAACCACAGAAAGTGACTTAGTGTCTCGATTACCCTGGGTAAGGTACTCTGTGAGACTACCGTCGCTGTGCTCATAAACGGTAAACACCCCAAAGCTTCAGAAGCATGGTATGAAATATAAAAATCAAATGGCTGACCCAGGCCTGACTGTTTTGTCTTTGTGCACATCGACGTTAACAAACTTTGCGGAGCGCTGGTCTCTCCACGTGGGACCCGCATGACCTCATGGGAACGGGAGGCAGGACCCACCCCAGACTCTAGGTGCACCTGCGCAGGCTCAAGCAGGCTGAGGAAGAGGGACTGGCTGTTAATGAGCTGCAAAGGACTTGTCTGCACTCTGAGTCATTCCCGGAGTTATGTAACAAAGCAGTCAGCTCCAGCGGACAGAATAAAATGTCCAGGGCGGGCTCTGACAAGGTAAGCCAGCTAGGAAGGAACCAGGGTGACAGGAACAGATGTGCGTGAGGGAAGCAGAAGCAGAACAGCCTCCTGCAAAGCGGAGAGGAGGGAAAGGTGGACTCTGAAACGATTTCCAGTCTTGTAGTTAGTTAATGTTTTACCGCGGCAGCCGCTTGCTGCCGGGCTTCCTTATTCGGTCAGGTGAGTTTGTATCAGTACGCCACAGAACCAATCAGTGCGCCTTTCCGTCCCGCAGAATTCCATTTGAGGGGATGATTCGGGGAAAGCGAGATTAGTAACATTTCAACCTGCGATGGGGCAGCAGTGTCCCTCCCAGACACCACAGGCTAGGAGATAAAGAGCACCACTGGTCAGTGGCGGTGAAATCAGTTCGCACATGCATGCATTCACCAAGGTGCTGCACACGGAACTGCTCCCCAGCTGCCGCATCGCTGAGAGGACGCTACACAGGCTTCCAGGGTTCATCGTATGCCACACATAGATGTCAGCTATCGCATCGAATGAGGCAAGGCTTTTACAAGGCTCAAAATTAACATCGCTTATAATGTATGCAGAAGACTGTACCTATTGATTTTCTGTTCTTAAGGACTTCTAACTGAAGGGGATTATAAGTATTTGTTTTCGATGAAATCAGTGAAGCAGAAGCTTCCATAAGGTTTATCTGTCCAAATGTCAATACGTTTACTCCTGAGAATAAATCTCAACAAATATCATATCCTTATTTCATCTTTCCTAGCTAAAGGATTCAATAAATATAAAGAATATTCTTCAATTAACAAGGACGAAGCCCTTAGGAAAAATGAGCAATTAAAATCTTTAAAGAACTTATTGGCATTAACACGGGAAACAGAGAACTTAGTTTTTAATTTGTCAGCTGGACATAAATCTCTGCCGACTATACATTAAACAGGGGGTCAATATCTAGGGTCCCGAAAGAACTGCAAAAATTAAACAGTCCAAAGCCCCAGACCGTCCAATCGATACTTGAGCTGATGAACTGAATAGACTTTCTTAAAAAAGATACAACTGGCCAGTAAACGCTTGAAAAATATTCAGCACCCTTGACCACCAGGGATATGCAAACTAAAACTGCTCTGCATCTAAGTCCAGTTGAGAATGGCTGTCACCAATAACACACACAGCCACAGAGGCTTTTGGACGCGTGGGGAAAAGGGAAGCTCTGCTCGCCGCTGGCAGGAATGCAATGTTGTGCAGTCACTATGTAAATCAGTTAGGAGAACCTTCTAGAAACTACAAATAGAACTACCATCTGACTGTATCCCACCACCGTCTACCCAAAGGACTTGAAGTCAGTCTAGGGCAGAGATCCTTGTCATCCGTGCTTGCTGCTGTACTGCTCAAAACCGTCAGGAAACAAAGCTAGCCTAGACATTCGCCAGTAGATGAACGGAGAATGAGAACACAATACACACACAGTGGACTCTTGTTCAGCTGTAACAAAACACGAAATCGCTTCATTTGCAAGAAAATGGATGAAACGGGAAAATCACTACAATTAAGCAAGTAGTCAGAACCAGAAAAATATCATGTTTTCCCTTATATGTGGTACCTAGATTTAAAAGTGTGTGTGAGTGTGTGCATGTGTGCTTGTGCGCACTATAGTTTTCTGTCAACCTGACACACGCTAAAGTCACCTGAGAGGAGGAAACCTCAATTAAGAAAATGCCTCCATAAAAATGGAGCTGTACGCAAGACTGTTGGGCACTTTCTTAATTAGTGATTGATGGGGGAAGGCCAGTCTGTTGTGGGTGGAGCCATCCCTGGGCTGGTGGTCCTGGGTTCTATAAGAAACAGGCTGAGCAAGCTATGAGGAGCAAGCCAGTAAGCAGCACCCTCCATGTCCCCTGCATCTGCTCCTGCCTCCAGGTCCCCGCCCTGTTTGAATTCCTGTCCTGATTTCCTTCAATGATGGTGGAAGTATAAGCTGAATAAACCCTTTCCTTGCCAAGTTGCTTTGGTTATGGTGTTTTATCCCCGGCAATAGTAACACTGACTGAGACAGTGTGTGCATGTGTGTGTGTGTGTGAGAGAAAGCATATGTAAGTGTATGTGCATGTGTGTGCATGTATGTGTGCATGTGTGTATATGTGTGCGCATGTATGTATGCATCTATGTATGCATGTGTGCGTGTGTGTGTGCATGTATGTATGCATGTATGTGTGTGCATGTGTTTGTGTGTCTGTGAGATGAAACTACAGAGCAGCCCCCGGATGAGAGGACAAGATCTTCAGGGAGATGCGACACAGAGAGGGCAATGGGATACATGTGATCAGACAGCAGAAGGGGGACCTGACTGGAAGAGGAGGGAAAGGGACAGAGCTGGGGACGAGTAAAGAGGGAACAAGTGAGAGCAGAACGTAATGACGCGTTTATACGTGAAAAGATGTCAGGCTGCAACCTGCTGCTTCTCATCCTAGCCTAAAAGTTAATAAAAATAAATGAATTTAAAAGCAAAGCTTATGTACATTTTCACATGGTATTCCTAGGTACTTCTGCACACGAACATTCAGAACTGAAAAGTGCCTGTAAAACTAAAAACCTGTAAGTTAACATCAGTTCAGGAAATCACACTGATTTGGAAGGAGGGCTTCCTGTAAGTTTTTAAGGTCTATTCTTTCATCTGTCATCTTTCAACTTGTCATTATTCCTGGATCCTCTCTGAAAACCAGGGGGCACAGACTGAGCAGTAGCCTTTATCTGAAATGCTGGGGACCAAGCGCCCAGGTTTGCTGCAGGTTTTGAAAGATTTGCATATGCATGATGAGATCTCTTTGGGAACGGGGCACCAGCTTTAGTACACAAGATTCATCATGTTTCTTATGCCTGAGGGCAATTTTACACAATGTTTTCAGTGCACGGCCACTTTGCATCCTGTCACCCAAGGTCAGCTGAGGAATTTTCCACTTGTGCTCAGTGAGCTTCAGATTTAGGGCCATTTCAGATTTCAAACCTTTGAATTAGGGGTGCTCAGTGCATATGAAATACCTTCACTATAGGAAGAAAGTAGTAGCAGAACCTCGAAGACACACAATCAAAACGACTTTCCTTCTACTCGTCAATATAACATAAAATTGGAAAATGCATACTTGGTCACTGCTGTGGTCTGAACTGTGTCTTTCTTAAATCTGTATGCTGCTGTCCTAAGTCCCAACACCTCAGAGCATGACTGTAGTCAGAGACGGGAGAGATAGTGAACATAAAATGAGGTAGTGAACACAGAACGAGGTAGCCAGAGTGGCCTCCGAGCCAACCTGACAGATGGCTTACTGAGACAAGGTTAGAGCACACGCACGCGCGCACACACACACACACACACACACACACATGGGATTCCATTATGAAGACCGAGGTTGGAGACAGTCATCTAGAAGCTGAGGGACCCGAGAAGAGGCCATCTTTTCCAGCACTTTGCTCACAGATTTCTAGACTCCAGAACGGTGAGAGTCTACAGTCCGTCTGTGGTACTTGGTTACGGCAGCCTCGCCTCCGTCCCCAAATGAATGCAGCCCGTCAGCAGCATCAGCATGTTCTACAAGTCTGTGTGACTCACTCAGTACTTTTCCCCAACACCAGTTACAGAGTGATCTGTTTACAGCTTACTCTGGAGGGAGATTGAATTTAGATTCAGAGGACTCAGGTGACTCACGTCACCCCGTGTCCAGGTTTGGTGGGGTTCCTCCTACAGACACTACTTTCCCTGGACGGTGTCAATGGCTACGGATTAAAAGCTCTTCACTAAAGAATGCTCAGATTTGCCCCCAGACGTCCCATGCACAGCGTCTTGCTGTTACTGATCAAAGAATCTTCTCCATCTTCTCTGCCCTCTCTCTCCCACTGCTAGCCCCTCACCCCTTCACTCCGGCAGAACACCAGCCCTAAAGCTTCCTGCCCTCTCCCAGCCTTAGAACTCACCGTCAGGTGATGTCAGCCTTGGGGACACTTCCTGTCCAGTAATGCTTCTGCTAATACCCAGGAGGGGAGGACCACAGCCTTTGCTACTTTCTACAGGAGGTGAAACCTGGCTTACACGGATTATTTCAGTCAGATCAGTGGAGAGAATTGCTAGTTACCAAAGAAAACTACAATTTGGGGGAGGAAGAAGAGAGAGAGAGAGAGAAAGAGAGATCCCACAAAATTCTTGTTTTATAACTCGAAATTTGGGACAGACACTTTGTGAAGACACACAAAAATATGGCACAATGTATGACCGTGTGACCGCCGGAGTAAACATGGCAAGTTCTTTGAACGTCTTTGAACTCCACGGTTCTTCTGTACGTATTCTCTTATCTCAAACATCCAATACGCATCAGGCACCATGTTGCGTGGTTAATTATGTTCATTCATTTAATTCTTTCAACAGCTCAGCTGCAGGCAGGAGCTTCACTCTGCCCATTGGACATCCGAAGAAGCCTCGTCAAGGTCACTGCGGCAAATGTGTAGGATGAGAGATTCAGCTCAGACCCCAAAGGCTTCTGGGGTTCCGGAAGAGAGGTTCAAAAAGTTGGGAGTTGATGCTGAATGGATGGGAGAGTGAGAACAAAGTCTCACAGGCGTCGGGTTGTCCTGCCTCCCCTGCCTTCCTGCTGAGGTTTCCCAGCCTTCTTCTAGGGATCCACCCCCCTCCAAAATATCTAAGCAGATGCAGACCCAGAGCAGGTGGTGAGTTTAGAGTAGGAGGTTCACAGCCCCTCTGATCTCTGACCCAGGAGACCAATGGAAGAGAAGGAGATAGTTTGATGACCAGGAATGGGGTAACCACAGCACGCAGTTTATGAAAGTCCTGTTGGCAAGGGCTTTGGAATGGGTTTCATCGACTATTTTGAGAAATGTATTTAATAGGAAATATTTGTGTCCCCTCAAAGTCTCAGGTGGGATCCTGAAATTTCTCTCTTAAGAACTCTAAATTATAACTTCTACTAGGTACTGCCTGATCCATGCTAGAAATATGAAGAAAATCATCTTAACAAACCACAGGTCCTGGTCTATCCTCGACCAGCGTTTCCTAACCGGTTCCCGGGGAGCCTTGGTTTTGGAAGACGTCACTTTCTGGAATCTGGTGGAATGTGGTTTTGTGACGAAGAATGGCGGTTTAAACAGACTTTAGAGCCCTTATGGCGTGTGAATTTTCAAGAAAGGAGAGAAGATGCATCATTTGCCAGACTTCTTAAGCACAGGAACATTTCCCACTGGAACACCCATCTCACCGGATTCCTGTTCTACAGTGCGGCCTGCGAGCACTGCTCCTACCTGGTCTCCATGCTGCTTTTAAGTTAAGTCAGGAGGCTGTGCCTCACCTCCTTCTCATCCACTCGGCCCTCTCCCAGGTGTTTTTGCTGAGTTACAGCCTGTTGTGGCCGTCCTAAACCCACCGCCAGGTACAAGAAGCAAGGGATGGTTCCTCTTGCAGAGGATTTGAGCTCAGTTCCCAGCACCCACAGGGTGGCTCACAACAGTCCGCGACTATAGTTCCAGGGATCCAATGCCTCTCCTGGCCTCACAGGCACTGGGCGTATACATATGCGCAGGTAAAACACATACGTAAACTAAATCAATCTAAAAATCATATTTTAAAGGAAATAAATGATACCGTTGGAGACACTGTAGCAGTGGCCGGTCACATCCACTGCAGCTCCTTATGAGATCTGTGTGGAAAACTGCTCACATATAGCTTTTGGAGGAAATTCTTCCAAGTATCAAGTCCCACGAGAAGCTCTGTGCTGTCTTGTGGACCCGGGACAGCTTCCCCAGAGTTTTCTTCATTCTTTTTTAGACACTGTAAAGCTGAAGCCCAATTTGAGGCCCATTTTAAGTAACTATTTGTGGCCTTGTGCATTTTATATTTCTGTGCAACAGGCTTCTTAATTTTATCTTACAATTTAACTAACATTTTTGTATCAGATTTTTCCCTCTTCTGATTTTATTGAGTTGTATAGTCTTCTACAAGCTACCCCAAACTAACACATGACACCTTTCCCCACACCAAACTCATGTTCCAACTGCCCCTAGGGAAATGTCAAATAATTTTTAAATGATGTTTATTTTACTGTGTGTAATTCATGGCTGGATTTGGCCTTTTTCTTGTATATTCTTTGTTGTATCCTTATAACTAAATAGAGAGACAGGATATATCCTGGTTAATGACATTTCTCTGTTAAACTGCCATCCATATACTTCCCTTTATGGGAGAGATCTACTGAAGTTAGCTTGTCATTTGCTCTTTGCGAGCTCAGTTGCTTCGGGTTAATTGACATTTGTGAGGACTGCCGATGTTGCTCTGAGGGTTGGGGGAGTAATCTGTGTTTCTGTCTGTGCCCATAAGCGTTACCAGAAAAAATGACCACTCTCTCTCTGTTCGAGCCAGTCACTAGTCACTAATTTTACTAGGAATTACAGTAGAGTTGACACGGTGTGGGTGGCGTGGGGGTGTGGGTGTGTGTGGGAGGGACACTAGAAAATGAACCCCCACTTCCTTAAAGTACTGCCACAGAATCCAGATTTGAAAACTGCTTGAACGTGGGGTGTGTTTATAGAATCAGAGCAGATGAGCGTAGCAACCTGGGGCTGTGGACGCGTGGCCTTTACTTCCGTGTGCGTCTCTCCCTTTCTCTAATTTCTCTCTGGAGTACACGTGTTGACTCTTCACGTTTTTCTTTTTACTGTGTAATAAGATTTTAAATAGTATCCGAAGTCAGTTGGCTTAAACCACCTAACCTATTTTCCTATTAAATAGCCCTTTAGTCCCCGCACTGAGGAGAATCAGGCTCTGGTTTAGAAAATGTAACTTAGGACAACCGCCACACTCGCTTTTTCAAGAGGCTTGAGCTACAGAGATGGGCCACGATGGGTGCGTTCCCGGCCCGTTGCCAGCCCGTTGCCAGCCCGTTCTCTGCATTTTCTCTGCTCTTTTGCTATCACACCCACCCTCTTATCCAGAAGGCAGCTGGGTGAGAAAGAACCAAACATTTCCGAGGGACAAATGATTGTCTAATCTGGGCGACATTACTCAGCTGGTGGGGGCCGAGGGTCCTCCCTCACCAAGGACGGGCAAGGCTCACCACTTAGGTTGGGCAAATTCCCAGCATGCCATTTAACAGAGTAATGAGGGAGGGAGAACATGCCACACCCCCCCCCCCTCGCTTGAATTAGCTGGGGACTAAAGCATACTCCACTTTAGTTAAGTTCAACTCAGTTGCTGTATCTATTTAAAGATCATCTTAGATTAAACGTCAGGAAAAAAAAAAAAAAAGAAAGAAAGCCTAGCTTCCACTACTTTCTCTAGCAGTGAGATTTTCTGAATTCTCTATTTCTTATCAAGCAAAGAAATCTTGTGGTGAGCACAAGGGCGCACACAAGGGCACGCACTGCACCCTTGATACAGGCTGGTCACGACAACAACTTCACATTAAGGCCAGGACCCTTGAGGGAAAAAAGTTCCCCTATAATTATAGTAATTATGACATTTAAATAGACCACAAGACTGCACATCCTTATGGTCTTATGACATGGATGGCAAAAGCACACGTATCAGGGGTAAGCAGGTACGTGCTGAGCCCACAATGGGGAAAACGGGAGTAGGAATTGTCCCTTTCTCAAGTGACACCCAAGAACACGGGACTCGCCAACCTCAGACATGAAGGGAACGTTACAGAACGCTTAATCCAAACCCTTATTGTATAAAAGAAGTTGCAGAAAAGTTGTGACTTCCCCGAAACCATAGGAGAAGTCAGTAGCAAGAGCAGAACAAAAACCAGAATGTGCCCTACCACGTTCTTCAGAAGACGCAGAAAAATTAAAAGCTGTTGATTGACTCCACGTGGCAGGGGCGCTGTGGTTCCTGATGGGTTTTCTCAAGCTGGAGTTCCTCTGCGGTCTCTACTTGTACTCAAAGAACTATCGACATGACTACCCAGAATTCTAGAACGTGACAACGGTGGTCACGGTGTGTGATCGTAGTGCGTGGTCCGTTCACATTGTCACCCAGGAACAAAGGCCCACTGTTGCTCTAGAACCTGCCGCCATAAGAATGACAGCGTTGGCTCAGAGCCTGGGTCTCCGCCTCTTCTTTTCTTTTGTCAGCAGATTATACTGGATCATTATCGAGATGGCTTTTGAGAATTCCAGATAAAAAGCGCAAAAGAATTCTGAAAACATAATCACATGTATGGGTCCGCTTTGGTTTGGCTTTTTCAAACAGCGTGCACGTGCATGAAAACACGACACTTTGATACCCTAACATAACAGTGTTGCACGTCCGGCTCTCCTGCGGCACGCGGGTTACAATCGCTGCGTTTGGAAAAAGGAAATACGGTATAGACATACAAGGGAATACTACCCAGCATTCAAGGGAAGCACATTTTGTGAAAAGACTGTAATAGTTTGTCAACTAATCGCTCGGAGACAAAAAGCGAGACGGGGTGGGCAGGTGCCGCATGAGGGGCGAGGCGGAGCCGGCTGGGGCTGCAGGGAGCGGAGCGGGGAGAGTGTTTGATGGCTTGTTTGGAGCTTCAGTTCAGCAGGTGTCTACAGCGGTGGAGGTACGCAGAAACACGGGCTCAAACACTGTGGTAATGACCATTCGATACACTTAAAAATGGCTGCCACGCTAAGTTTAAGTTGCACGTATGTTACCAGCTCTATCCTGCCATGCCATGAGGGTATATTTACCCTCAGGCCCACGTCCTCTTTCCTCACTGTCCATCCACAGTGCCTCCTACTGAGGGAAATGAGGACCATTATTATTTCTTTTCTGTTTCTTCACAGTCTCACGGAAGAACGGGTTGGGGAGGGTAGTGGTTACAGTGCGACTTCTGGCCAGCGTTGGCTCTGCCTGACAGCACTCCTGGAAACCACTCCCTTTTTAGCTAGAGAAACGATGTGCTCATGTTTTGGAGTATGCCCTAAGACAAGCAAGCTTTGATTCATCTCGGGTTTGGGTAACAATTCTGATCGTAAGCATCATCAAAGGGGTTCATTATTTCTCTCCCTTGTTTTCCCTTCCCACAAGCCTACGTGCTGTTGAATCATGCCCGTGCCATTCAGTGATTAGTTCACTAGAATGAGGTCATCGGAGAGCAACTTACTCCCCTCTGTACACTTCCCACCAGCCACGAGGAGCCATGGTCCCGCAAATGTTACTGATGCAGTGCAAAAATTTCTCTGAAAGATCTAAAGCCAAATGCCACAATCTAACTGCTGCGCCTGTGACTTCAGGATGTCAATGTACAGTGTAATGCTTGTATTAATCTCATACGTACTCTCCTTTAATTGAATGATTAAAGATGGTTGGTAACGTAACTTGGTATCCTGTATTCCTGGACTAACTATTCCAACAGGCCACAACGCACAGTAAGTTGCTCCCAGTACAGAAATAAAACCTAACAGGAAATCACACAATGAAAAGCTAACTGGGATTCTTACTGTCTCTAGTTACAAGATCTTTGGTGTACTACAGAACCCAAAACTCAACCATAGATGCAGCATTTTATCTAGTATTCACTGTAAATACCCGAATGAGGTAGAGAGCGTTGACGGGCGTTGGGTCTCAGATTTGCGTTCGCATGCCAGCTCTAGCTATGACTGTGAACGTCATGTGCCTCTGTTTTCTCATCTTTACAATGGATCTGAAATGGCACCTAACTATAAGCACTTTCTTGAGAAGAAAATGAATCAGCCTTCATAGTTCTCATGGCTCCATATGTTGCAAATGCTCCATTAATACATCCTGTGAGAACAAGCCAATCTACCGTAAATTCGATTTTATGAGAAAGCCACTTTGTATCTGCTCACTAAACACTGTATGATACTCACCCATCATGATTTCTGAATAACAGAGGGCAGGAATTCCTTCCTGTGTCCTAACTGTCACTTTTAACCTTTAGGAATCCATTGGCTTCAAACGTCCCATTACCCCGTATGAAACAAGGGGAGGCTTCTCGGATTTTCTAATTATGCAAAATAAAACACAGACGGCTATACAGTGCCCACATGTAAGAATGATTCACTTCAATGGCAATTCACGAAAAACAACCGTCATCCCAAAAGAACACAGGTCACGTTTTCATGAAATCATCAACGGACAATACATATAAAGAGGACTGGAGAGAGATTTCAGCTAGTTCTATATGCTATTTCTAATACGATAAGCACTTCATAGGCACACGGAGAGACAAGTCCAGCCTGCACAGATTCCCGTTGCTTATTCAGTCCCCATGTCCATAAGATGATATACCTAATAACATGCTCCCCACGGCAAGAAGCTCTTATTGAAACACTATTGGTTCTTATTCCCAGCCTAACATATTTTTAAATCCAGCCACAGGGAATACTTTTGTTTCTATTCAAGTGAGGCTTGCCCACAGAGTTCATGGAGTGACTTAATATCCTTCCTGCAATCAGACCGGTATGCAGCACCAGTATCCTTCACACATAGCCAGCTCCTGAACCTTCACAAACAAACGCCCATTTCCAAGGAAACAATCTCATTAAATGCTGCCCACTAGAATATGTATTGTTCCTTTTGGAGACGTGAGAGTAAGATCTCTTAAGATTACAGACCTGAACTTCCCCTCTAAAATTCAATATAATCTCAAATTCATTTATCTAAGTGGAAACTGAATTTTCATAATAGCTCCTGACATTCCTGGTTAGGGCCAATGTCATGATCTAGTTAGGTTTGTAGTCAAGGAGGTAGGTGACTATTCACAACTGCCGGCCTGGATCTGTCTGCCTTTTGAATGGTCAGCAGTTCTCAGGGGCTTCCTTCAAACCCTTTGGATCTGTCCTACATGGAGCATGTTTTAAGATTTAAGCCTTTTAAAAAACAGCTACATGAGTTTCGTTAATGTTCAGGGTGCAAGGTTTTTTGCTGTTGTTTTGTTTTTTAATTTTTTTTTCCCTTGAGAACAAAAAAGGATCTAGCAGCCTATGCCAGCACTGTCGGTCCCCCTGCCTGGGGAAGCCTACTGTGAGCCCTCAAGGGCTCTGTTTTAAGGTGAAGAGTCGCCTTTATCCTTTAGCAAGAATACAGAATCAACAAATCAGTGGTGACTATCTGCAGAAACACAGAGACAGGAAGGGAATGTAATTCAAGTTGTCAGCCCGGCGGCCTTAAGCACAGATTCTCACCGTTCCCCTTCAATGAAGATGTCCTAAAAACTCCAGGCAGGGTGGACGTTAGTCTCTAACTCTGCTCTCCCTAACCAAATAAACAGCGTGCACTTTTAAAATGTGACTGGAGTTTACCTGCAGCGAAGCTACCCAAGACGCACAGTGAGCAAACTTTTCTCATCTGTTCTGTTGACACACTTGGTGATTCACGTCCTACTGGGAAATACTTTCGTGAGTTATGCGGCGCTCAGTGCTGTCACCGACTGCTCAAGATGAAGTCTAAAGCGATCTGAAGGAGTTCCCCGCAGCGGGCGTAGGAATCCGTGCGGACAAGAACTTTCTAAGCGGCACGAGACAGAAGGGAGCAGCGCCCTGGCAGTGCCCACGACTCACCTTGCTGGATTTTGGTCACTAGGTGATGGCGTGCTAGAATCCGGCTCATCCTGTAGGGAGAGCGTCTGGCAGTCTGATCGAATCGTAAGTACATCTCCTGGCTCTCAGGTGTCATGGGGCTTAGATAGCAGCAGCCTGCAGCCGGGGTCCTGGGCACCTGGCTGAGCATCCCTCGGCTGTCCCTGGCTGTTCGCAGCTGTCTCCAGGCCGGGCCAAGAGCACCGATCCCCGGGCGGGAGCCACAGACCCAGCGATTTTAAAAAAGAAAAAGGAGTGCCAAAAGCCACAAGTCAGAATTCCAGCCCTCCGGGCCCTCACGTGACCTCGGGAGCCAATCAAAGCACGCAGAGAGGGCACTGGGCGTGTCCCGCCAGCCCCGAGCTGGCCAAGAGGCGGTTCTATCAGCTTAGACCCTTCGCGCCGCGCTTGAATCAGAAGGTTGGAGGTGCCTGGGGCCGAGGAAGCCCCCAGGCCCCACAGCCCTGGCACAGGAGTCCGTTCTGGTTATGAAAGTTAGAGAAAGCGTTTTGCTTTCCCAAAGTCAGCAGCAACTAGGTTAAAAAAAAAAAGGAGCTGTGTTACAGGTCTTAAAAAACCCTGTCAAGTAACCTGGAGTCACTGGGTATAAAATGCCAGTCTTCATTACAACAGTATTAATTAAATAAAACATTTCCAAAGCGGGAGGGTTTTTTTTTTTTTAAATCCTATGTTGAAGCCAGAGGTAAATAAAGACCTTCTGGACCACTATGCGATGGGGCATCAAGGGGTCTCTTAGAGATACGACCTACAGAAATAACCTGAGCAGGGTTTCTTACTAAGCACCAAGCCACGCTCCTTTAATTTGTCTGCTTTCTCAGTTTTTAATCACCATGAAACAAATGCAAAGTACTGCTCACATTGAAGCTGCTGCCAAAAACCACTACACAGGATGAAGGTAACCCTGCAAAGACTGTAGATAACCCACCCACTGATCCACAGGCAGAGCTCCTAAAGGTTTACAGTAAATAGCCACACGTGAAGTGGGCTCAGTTTAAAAAGAGAAAGAGAATCGCAATGCTAGTTGAACAACATGATCTGGAGTGATGGTGGTAAGCCAGACCCAGTCGGAGATACCAAACAACACAGACTGGGAATTGTGACCAGAGAAGCTGCAGAGAGCTCTCTCCTCAGGAGCTATACCCACAGGCACGCAGGCTTGGAACCAGAGTGTGGGGGTTAAGAAACTGCTACTCAGTTTGACACTATGGAGGAACCTTATGGGGAAAGATCAGAATCTCTCCTCCCCATTTTTTTTTTCTCTTTAGAAGCATTTGATGTAAACGAAACAAAACAACAAAAAACAAACACGAAAACAAAAATCCAAACAAAAAACCCACAGACAACTTGTTCAGTTTAAGCCTGGCGCTGAATGAATAAAGTTATTTGGATTGAGAAGCACACAGGCAGGTTGTTCTTATTTTTGGCTGACTCAAAATGAAACATAGCTTAGCTGCTAACTAGAAACTGTCCATTAAAAGTTTAACAGGGAGCTGGAGATATGGTTCAGTGGTTAAGATCACTGGCTGCTCTTCTAGGGGATCGGGGTTGGATTTCCTGTACCCACATGCAACTCCAGTTCCAGCCATCCAACACCCTCTTCTGATGTCTGTGGGGACTGCACTTGTGTGGTGCTTAGACATGCACACAGCAGACACATAAACAAATCTTTTTTTTTTTTTAAAGTTTAACAATACTCCAGTTAAGACAGTGCTTCTTGTTACTATTGTTCCAGACTGCTTAAAGCGTTAGTACCTCTCCTCCTGGGATTTCTTTTGCTGGTCTGATTCTATAACATACTCTAATGGTAATAGTGAATGAGCCTCATGTGCTGATTATGAAAAAGGAGGCAAGATAATTTTCAGGTATCAAAGGAGAAATTCTTACAGGATCAGATCGTGGGCTTTGCGTTCTTATTAAGATCTAGAGATTCTTGTTCTCCCGTATGCTTTGTAGAAGGTAAGGCTTGGTGTGTCAGGAACCTGGGCTTGAACGGTGGGAAGGTAACTGTAACACAGTATCAGATGCCAGTAGCCAAACTCACAGAATCTGCACTGACGGCTATGCGACTAGACCTTCCGAGAAGCTAAGTAAAAGCAGGAAATAGTCGTTTATAGCCATGAACAACCTTTAAAGGCTGGACATCTAAGTGCCAAGATTGCAGTTCATTGGTTCCTTGGCTACATTTTTAAAATAAATGGAACGATTCTTCCTGAGAAGCACTATAGTTACTGGAAAAAAAAAAGTGACATATTGCCCTGTCTCCTTGTTTATATAAAGAATGTGCTTTGAAAGAGTCTAGAATCTGAAAACATCAAGATTGTAACTATGTATCGTTTGACACCTAAGCACGTGACCATGAAAACAACATTGTATATAGATGGGCAGTAGAGAACAAAAGCTGGATTTGAGGAGGGGAAAGGGAATGTTGGATCCTTGATGGGAAAAATGCAACTTAGAACAAAGTAAAGAACAGAGCTGACTAACAGCATTGGGCGCCTGCCCCGGGGGGTGCCGGGCCTCTGCTACTGACAGTTTGTGTTTGTAAGGGATCTCCACGCCAACTTGTGAGGTACCACCGTTTATTCCAAAGGAGGTAGAGACCCATAGAGGCGAAGTAATGGCCCAGGGCAGAAGCAAGTGTGCATGGAGACACTTTGTATCTCCCAGCTGATGACGTTTTAACCCTTCCTATTATTACTCACTAGGAACAGGAAAGGCACTGTAGGCAGGGATGCTGGAGAAACCATTAGGTGATGGAGTTTTGGAAAAAGACGTTGAGAGTCACCATACACCTCCTTCCTGTTACACAATCCTGGGATGTGTGAAAGGAGATAAGAGCGTGGGATGGGCCGGATCCTGCTAAGACTGAGATCTGTGCGCCCTAAAATGAGGAGTCAGAGTCCAGAACGCTTGACTAACGACGGACCTGGGACCTCTTCGGAGTGATGGCTGAGAACTGGACTCAGCTCAACGGGAAGCAGGGGCTGTGCCCACACAGCCTGTCCACGTGTGAGGATGCTGTCAACACAGCTACTGCCTCTAAATGGAAACATTGCCTCACAGAGACGATTAGGGAGGCTCTTAAGACTCCGCAGGTAAACTGAATTTACAAGGAAATTCAGAAGGTTACAGAACTGCCCACGGATGTGCAGAGAGAACCAGGGGCGCACCCAGATGGGCTGGGCTTCTCAGAGATGAGGCTGTGCGCTCCTTGAAGTGACCTCTTACCCGTGGACCTGTGAGGACCTTGATAAAGTCACCGGCTCACCAGACTAGACTGAGAAGGAATGGTTTCTTTTGGTGTGTCATCATGCCACGGCCCCCTGCTTTCTTATTTCAAGGCTGACGGCAGTCGTTTGGCCTTTGCTGTGCTATTTGTTCTCAACACAAACACTCCAGACAGTCAAAAGTCTGAAATCTGGTCTCTACACAGAGCTTGGGATATTAAAAGTGTCTGCATCTTTTGATAGATGAGCCCAGATTAGCACTCAGTGGAATCCTGCACATGCACGGTGCAAAGGAGAGAGCGGACGGGAGCCAGAAACACTCGGTGCACGGCGCTTTCATCTGTCTGTTGCTCCTTAGACTCCTTCGCACACATGCTGGCCTCCTCAAAGGGCCGTCTGTGTGGACGGAGCCATGGCGCTGCTGCGATGTGGGGCATGTCTGCGATACAAGTGGCGGGCAGAAAAATAATGCAGAGCTGGGCTGAAAGGCTGCTTTTGCAATCACGTGAACCCAAAGGTTGCAAGTGTCAGAGCCTTCCCTTGAGGTCAACGCTATTTGTGACGTGTGTGCCTACCTTATGGCAATGGCCTTCCCAGTCTGTAGGTACAACAAGCTTAATGCCAAATGCAAGCAAGCCAGTGACACCAACACTCGCAACTGGGGCATCGCCCTTGCTGACAGGCATCATATCGGATCCCTTTGATTAGCACCCATCCAATTTTGAGATCAGGTGCTGCTACAGTCTTAGCACCGAGCATGGCCAGAGGCTAATTCACTCTGATGGGGGCTTGTGGAGGCCCCTAGGAATCATCAATTCTAATTCAGATAGCCAGTGTTCTGGCCTGGCCTGGCCTGGTACCATCACCCATATTCAGCTAAACCAAAACTCACTTTTCTCAGTCTTGTCATAGATCACTGATCTTCTTCCCTTCTATCCATGAGGCTCAGTTAAAAACCTACCGCCAGCCTGGGGCTGGAGAGACAGCTTGGCAGTTAAGACCCCTGGCTGCTCTTGCTGAGAACCTAATTCCCAGTGTCAACATAACAACTCACAGTCATTGTAACTCACACAGCAGGATCTAACACCCTCTTCTGACCTTCACGGGCACTGTATACAGTGGAGCATATACACACATGCAGGCAAAGCACTCATGCTCATAAAATAATTTTTTTCTTGGTTTTTCAAGACAAGGTTTCTCTGTTGTAACTGGCTGTCCTGGAACTCACTCTGTAGACCAGGCTGGCCTCGAACTCACAGAGAGAGCTGTCTACCTCTGCCTCCTGAGTGCTGGGACTAAAGGTGTGTGCAACCACCATCTGGCTCATAAAATAATTTTTAAAAAATACTCTACTGTTTTCAGAAACATTATCATGACTACATTCTAGTTTTATTACCAGTCACACATGTGAACAGTCATGTGGCACATTAATTACATGAGGCTCTCCCTTGGTCATATAGAATCCATCCACACACTGTGTCTATAGTGAGCACGTAGTCTGCAGGCCTGGGATTTAGAAAAGTTATTAGACATCGTCTAATCCAGCTGATCAAACACCATTGTAGTTTTCCTATGAGATCAATGTATCCTCTGTCTGTCTTCTCGCAGAGAACCCCAAGCTGTTTAAGAAGGTTCTTCCACACAGTTGCTATCCAGTGGCTCTAATTCCGCCATGGGGAGCGAGTCAGGACTGATCTATGTCTTCCCACACAGGACTGTCCTTCAGATGCTGTCGTTACATGTCATTTATAGGATCTTCTGCAGGCTAGAGACTTGTCTCATCACACCTCATGACGTAACTATTCCTTGAGAGCTTTGCTTTCTGTTGTATTTACTTCGGTCTGCCACCGTCCCTTTGAAAATGAGGTGCCTCCCCCAAGCTCAGAACCCCGGACAGCCGAGCACGGCAGCACCACGGTGCCCATTCAACAGCATCAGAGTTTTGCCTGTTTGCAATCTAGTGTGGCATCATGGGAGATCTTCTTTGCTTTAATTTCTATGTACTTATTCACCAATTCAGCGCGTGTATCACTGTGGCAGGCGCGAAGGTAATGACGAGGACCTTGCCGGTCAGCGACTCTGGGAGAAGACAGCAAGGAAAATCACCATTATGCGTGAGCAGCTATGTCTGCTGACCCAAACTTTTATGGTTGATGGAAAAGTTACGGGATGACTGTGTGCTCCCCTAATATCTGCTGTCACGTGAGTAGTTTCTGTACTCAACAACACTGAACTCAGGGTAAGACGTCAAAGCTTCTGGGATCCTTTAGATGGTTTCAATTCATGGTTCTTGTCTCCGGTGATTTACTTTTACCTAGTTTGTTTTGGTGATAAGCAAAAATATCCATGATGCAAAAAAGCAAAGAGCTGTGTGCATTTGGTGAATGGTAAGGTGAGATGAGACAGAGCAAGAGCGAGAACATTCTACAGAAACACAAGCCATACAACCGTGTGTGTTCGGTAGGTGGTAACGTGAAACTTTCTGTGATGGCTCCTTACTCTGTGTTCCTGTCTTGAGAGAAAGGGTTACTTCCAGCCCTAAAAACACTTACAACTGTATATATTTCACATATATGGTGTGATGGTTTTATATCTATATCTATATCTATATCTATACACACACACACACACACACACACACATATATATATATATATATATATATACATACATACATTGTACTAATTACCAAAGTCAAATGAACATAGCCATAAATACTCATGGTAGCTGGAGTGAAGACTTTTAAAATCTGTTCTCTTATCAAATTTTAAGTAAGCAATACAACATGATTCACTGTAGTTATCCCCGCACACCTGCTCCAGAGTCTATCTAGCTTGTGATGGAGAGGTCATACCCTCTGATCTGTCTCACGCGTTACCCGCCCCCTTTCCCACGTCCCTAGTGGGCACTGTTCTAGTCTCTGCTTCTGTGAGTTCACTTTCAGATTGCATACGCAAGTGAGACCACGTGGCATTTGCCTCTGTATGTCTGGCTTGTTCTGCTCAGTGCAGTGTGCTCCAGGTTTGTCCACTGAGCTCTTCTGTATGGCCTTCCGTGGGAACTCTTATTCATTGGAGAATATATGTGCATAAGCACCTAGAGCTTCTCCTGAGAGTTCTATGTCAGAGCTTGGTGACTATCAGCGTGCACAGTGGCCTCTGGACAACCTCCCAGAGTGCCATCATAATTATATTGAGTCTCAGAGCGCAGGCAGACCTGTTTAAACAGACCGAGTACTGCATGGATCACCAGGCGTGGCTGCCTTCTCCTGAGCCTGTCCCGCCAGCATGACTCATTGCTGATCAATCACAAGGGAATGTTTATGAGCGCCAAAAATGTGTTTGCTGCAAAGGACAGAACATCTCCGAGAGCCACTTACAATTTATAATAAATTTAAAATACTCTCTCTCATTTCCGGGCTTTGGGTGTCAGGGGCCTCCTTGGTCTTGGTTTGTCTCTCAGTATGGATTGCATTAGGAGACCTAGTTTTGGTGTTTCATTAATCAATCGACACTTTGTAAGTTAAACATCAAGGAGGCAAAGTCGTGTGTGCAATATTTTAGAATTGAAAATGTATAGTATAAAGGAAGTGGGCCGAAAGGTAATCATGACCGTGGGTCGTACTTCTTGGATTTCTGCTTTTCAAACATTCCGACTAATTACATTCCTCATATGATGAAAAGATGAAGCCGAAGCAGCAGTTCCTAAGAGAGGATGTGGAGAAGCCTCAGCCTGGGGACATTCCAGCACTCTCGCTGACAGAGGCAGAGAGAAATGTCACCTATCAGGCCAAAGGTTACAGACTCTGTCCTTCGTGCTTGGGTCTCGGAGTGCCTGACACAGTCAAGCAAAATCCCAGTGTTCAAAATATCTGTACCCAGAAAGGGAAAAGGGAATCTATTAAAAGATTTCTCTTTCCACATCCCTGCTATGTGCCCGCATGATCGCCTCCATCCCACAGGTCTGGGTGCCCTGGACAGAGGACAGGCAATGCTGTGTCTAGTTGCCTGACCATGAGAGAAGGATTGATTCTCAGGGTACCACTTCAACAACGTGACGTTTGCTCTGCACTGCCATTCAACTGCTGTTTAATCTATGATCTCTCCTATGTCTACAAATGGTTTAAACACACATATACATAGACGAATGTACAAGCACACACACACACACGTTCTCTGTCTCTCTTTCTCTCTCTCTCACACACACACACACACTCATGCACACTGACCAAACATACACATTCATTGACACTGCTGATATCAAGCAGATCAGGACTTTACAGATGGAAATTAATCCTGTGTGAGCTCTACATCCAGTATGCATGCATAAAAGCCGGGCATGGTGACACTTCCTTGGAACCCCAGTTTGAGGTATGCAGGGACATATAGATGCCTGGAGCTCAGTGGCTAGCTACCCGAGCCTACCTGGGCAAGCTCTAGGCTACTGAGAGACCCTGCAGATGGCGCCTCTGAAGAGTGACATACAAGGATGTCATCTGGCTTTGAAACGCTTGTACGAATGTATACAGGTGGAAACACACACAATTATCCACACAAATATGGACACACACATACAAAACGATCATTAAAAAAAATGAAGCTAAAAAGCAGCCCACAATTTCCCAATGCAAGTTCTAGAGGGCACCCCGAGGTCCTCTGTTGTTGGGAGCAGGGAGTCATTTGGAAGGTTTGCCCAGTTCTTTGCAGTAGATCTCTCCCATCGGTGCTCTTCCGTAACTCTCATCTTGAATTTTTCCCTGTTGGGAAACTTGGGCTCATATATTTATTTCAATATAGTTCTCAGAGTTATAGCTCTTCTTTCCTACCTGTTTGAGCCTCCAGGGAGCACGCTCAGAAAGCCTTCACGTCAGCACCGGAGTAGAATTTAGTCAGACTAATATGCAACAAGGCAACATTAAGGCAAACGCCTAGCTAGCACCGTTCTGTCCTGGTGGAGAAAACGCTTAGGAGAAAGACCAGGCAGGTTCATGGCTACCTTGGCAGTAAGTATCCAATGCTGGACTCAGAGGCTCTGCAAGTGAAGAACTGGCTGTAATATGTATTAAATATAGCAAGGGCAGCCCGGGCTCACTCACCTGTGTTGCTAGAATGCTCAAGTTTTGGCAGCTTACATTCTTTGAACACTGTGTTCCAGGCAGCGTTTCAAAGAGTTAACATAGCTCATCTAATTCCAAGACAATCCTAAAAACTCCAGACTAGTCCTCATCATTTTTGCAGGTGAGGAAACTACTCCCATGTCTCCTCCTCTGGCTGTTCCCATTCGTAATTATAGAACTCATCTCCTGGAACCCAGCCCCAATATCTACATGTTCCGACCAAGTCCTGAGAGAGTATCCAACTCAGAAAAGAATGAAGTTCAAAGTCCTCTGTCGGGCATTTAAGTCTTTTTATAAGAGCCTTTGTGAGTCTTTACAACAGCAAGCTCTAAAATCTGTCGCCCATGGATGCCAAGAGATGACTTAACTAGATACACAAAGAGATAACGGCCTGTCTACCTGGGATACCAGGAGGCGGCACAACTGTAATACCATGCAGTACAAATTATGATGTATTAAAGCGTGGGGTTCTGTGGGAGCTCGTGGACAGGCCTGATTAGCCTCCCTGTGGGAGACGCTTGGTGGAGACGTGGAAAAAGACTTCCACTCAGTTTTAAGGAGTGTTGACCTTCCTTCTCATCAGCACCTTGGAGATAGACCCAATCTATTTATCTAATATCTTTGATCGAATAAAGTCCGAATTCTGCATTAAGGGCTCAAACTTCATGTTCTGTGCTTACAGGGCAACCGTCACTTCTTCCTTTAGGACTCACACAAGAGCAAGAATCCTCTCAGTCACAAAGCTACCACATATTCTCCATTTACAAGCAAATATTTTAAACACTTACTGGTAAAGAACGATTGTGGTGTTTCCTCGCTAGGCTGCTTTTATCAAAGGCTGGCCTACTTAGAAATGCTTCTGGGCAGAATCTCATTGTTTCAGTCTCCACTGGATTTCCTGGACTTCCGAACAAAGGGGCTATATTTGGGGAGACAATGGTCCTGCAGCACACAGAGCTTTACAGTAGCGTTTGCTCCAGGACACTCGGGAAGCCCACCTTACCGACTGTCTCTGGAGGAAGAACAGTTAAAGCATGGCCACCTCCATGGACAATAATGATCAATCCAATTCCCACTCAACAGTTTATATCTTTATTTGATTATTTCCTCTAACAAAAATGCTCACGTGCAGATAAATGACATACAGACAGAGCATCACAAAGGTAAGATGAGAGACTGCTCTGCAGCCAGCATGCCTGGAGGTTTGTGACACACCTTCAAAGTATTGAACAGCAACACTGAACTGCCAACATGCATGTCTGCATTTTTAAATGTGTGTGAATCCATAAATGACTTTTAGTTTTCTGTTTTTCAGTTAAATGTCTTTTGGAACATGAATCGTCTCATGAAGAACACAAACTTTGTCTGAGGGGATGGCTCAGTGGATTGAGCATGCGGATCCGAGACTGGATTCCCATCATCCCCAGGAGAAGCCGGGAGTTCCAGCACACTCCTGCTACCCCAGCACCGGGGAGTGGAGACTGGAGGATCTCTGACTTGGAAAATAAGAAGGAAAGAGAGCATGATAGAAGAGAACACCAGATGTTGACTTCTTGCTTCTAAAGATGCACACACACACAAAATACACACATACCCACGCATGCACACATTCACCATGCACACACACACAATGCACAAATACACATACACATACATGCACACACACGCACACACACATATGCACACCCCCTACACAATGCTTCCTGTAAAGGAGTTGGGGGTGAGGAAATAGATGTTCTCAAGCCCTGACTGGCCTGTCCCTGTATGTTTTCCTCCATACAGAATTTCTAATTTCTATAAATTAACAAGAGACGTAAATGATCTACTACTGATTCACTATTTTAAATCTTCACTGGTAGTCTATTTCTCTGGAAGGGTGGGGAAGTTAGGGGTAGGGGGAAGAAGAGGTGGGGGGTGTAGATTTACAGAGAGAGGCCATTTGCTTCCCAGGTGCTGAACATCTGACTATGATGCTACTCAGTGATATTCTTTCCAACCAGATCCTGCCCCCTACAGTCCTGGGGTCCAAACCCAGACCCTTATGTGTACAAGGCAAATGTCATGCCTCAGAACTACACCCTGAGTCCTGCAACTGTTCTTTTCCTCTGCAGGCCAGGGAGGCAGCAAACAGCTGAAAAGCCCAGCGCCCCTAGTGGTAAAGGTACTAACCTCTCCTCGGTTTAATGGCAAGTACTCACTATCCCATAAACCTCTCTGTTTAATGGCAAGTACTCACTTTCCAGGAAATCCTTGTTGCCATGTAACATTTAAAGAGCCAATCCAGTGCCCGGGTTCTGACCAATCAGAGAGATCCCCTGCTCCCTTTAAAAACCCTTGCAGGCAGCTGCTCAGGGTCGGCCATCTTGTGTGGTGGTGCCAGACCCCAGTGCACTGGTTTGCTCTGCAGAATAAAGGCTCCTTGCCTTTGCCTCAGAACTGGTGGTCTCCTGGTGGTACTTGGGCGGAGGGAGATTTTGAAAACTGGGCACAACACAGCCACTGCTCATTTGGTTCTTGGGAGACTATGTTGCCAACACTCTCTCATGTGTGTAGAAGGTTTTAATTCCTCCTTTGCTAACAAAAATGCTGGTGGATCTTCCAGGCATAAATTAGTTAAGGCGAGAGCCCCAGGAAGTGGAAGACTGCAAGGAAGCGGTGTTTCCTGGACACAGAAGGGCAGTTTATACTCAAGCGTTTGTGACAGCATGCGTAAGACCTGCGCAAGCTGAAGCCAGACAAGCTCCCAACATGGAGACAGGGAGTAGGCACCAAGTCCTACCCCTAGCTAGTCATTCTTAAAGATGTAGGTGGGAAGTACTGCAAGAGAAAGTCACACTCCAAGAGTATACAGGCAGCCCCAAATGTTTAAAGAGAAAAGAGGACACAAAGTCAGGAAGCTAGGGAAGAAGACGGATTGATCTGGAGACGGGTGGATATGATCAAACTGCACTGCATGAAATGCGCAAAGAGGTATTTATAAAAAGTATAAAATGCTCAAAGAATTAATTTTAGAAAGAGAAGAAAGATTGCAAAGAAGAAAGGGAATCATTATGTGGCTGCAAAAGGGAAATGACTTCTTTAAAATTATATCCTTAGACGCAGGGCGTTTAATTCCAGCATTTGGGAAACAGACACAGTGGGATCTCTGTGAGTTCGAGGCCAGCATTCTCTACAAAGTGAGTTCCAGGCCAGCCAGGGCTACAAAGCGAGACTCTGTCTCAAAAACAAGAACAAAAAAGTCATATCCTTAGGATTATAAGCCTTCTCATTTCTGTTTTGATTAAGGATGCCATTCATCCCTAAGTCATGGTTCATTCCATCTGCACAGACTGATGCACAGTGGTCATTTCCACACTGAACAGAACGGGGCCGAGTTAACAACATCCGGCCGATTCTTCTGTGATGCTGAACTTGCCCTGCTGGTTCCTCTTCTTTCATTACAATGAATAATAGAACAAATGAATGCCAGCATTCATGAGATGACATTAACATTCTGAGCCTGTTGGAAATATGCTGCTTTCTTATTCCACCTGGAATAAAATTCAGTAAAGTAGATGCAATGCTTTCAATTCCTCAACACCTTGGGGGCAGAAAGATGCAGCCTGGAGTGGAAGGACCTGGGCAGGAATTCTCTGCATATGAGATGGCTTGAACGAGGAAGGTCCCCACAGTCTAGGGCATCTATGCCCTTGGTCCCAGCTGGTGGAACTGTTTGGAAAGATTTAGGTGGTGCTCCACGCCCTGATGGAGGCAGCACCTCACTGAGGGTGGGCTTGGAGATTAAAATCCTTTCCACTTCATGTTCTCGTCTTCCTGCTCTGGCTGCCATGTCTACCATCTGCGGCCATGTGTGTGCACCATAAGAGCTCGAAGCCTCCAGAACCACAAACCAGTATAAACTCTTCCTTCTGTAAGTTGCTTGGTCCCACTTTATGCCAGCAGTGGAAAAGTGACTACTTACAGCATGTTTCATCACTTTTAATCTGAAGTAATTCATTTAGTGGAAAGTATTTACTCTATTTCTTCGGGGCTGCGGGATAAAGTTCATGAGCACCGTGGCAGGTTAGGGTAGGACCCAGGTCCACTCTCAACAGGAGGACAGCAATTTTGTACATGAGACATTGTCTACGCTGGGCTTTTCTTGCATGTAGATTATCTCGTAAAGTTTCATGTTGAAGGAATAACGCTGTGATTTCTCCAATTCTTTGAAAAACACTCAATGCTCTTGATACAAGACAAGATGTGTCCACTGTTTTCCTATTTTAAGTTGTGCCTGAGACATCGCAGGAAATATACACATTTTTCTTTAATATACATATGCAATGGTAACTTACAATCATCAAACCATTTTTATTGTTTATCTTGTGGTTTCACTTATTTCTGTATTCAAATTGAGCTCTCGAAAATTTTCACTCCATTTATGTGAGTGTGTGGAGTGCAAGTGTGGGTGGAGGTCAGAGGTCAGAGCACAACTAACAGCAATCGATTTCATCTACCGTATGGGTTCTGGGGATTGAACTCAGATCGACAGGCTAGGCAGCAAGTGCCTTTACCCACGGGCCACCTGGCCTGCCCAGCCTGTACATTCATAAACTCCAACAACCCATTTTAACTTAAGAAAACACTACGTTCACCTTTTCTTTTTCTCAAATGCCAACTCTAGGTTTCAGGTGCCATCTCGCTGGAGAAGATAGTCTTTCGAGTCAGGATTCCCTTGCCAGGGATGTTGTGTGCCTGTGTCTCAGGACGGGAGTCCTGAGAAGCACACACCTCCTGTCCCTCCCTCTTTCCTCTGACTCTTCCTCCACACCACCCCCACCCTCCCATTTTCATGGTCTACCTTTGTAGGCAGCTCCTCTCCACCCCCTGCTTTAAGTCCAAGGTCAAGAGACGGTGTCATTGAAACAAGGTGGAAATAAGAAAATGGGTGTTTCCCGGTGTGCTCGAATACTTTCTGACACGCGTGATGCTCTTTGCTATGTGGGCTCATTCCTCCTAGATGAGTCAGCTCAGAACGTAATGCATCCATTTGAGCAGACATGTGGAAGCATGGCTTTGCTCTCCCAATCAAAACAAAAACCCTGCGAGCTAAGTGTGAATAGCTGTTGTTGGCCTCAGAGACAACTTCACTTGGGAACACCTTATTCAGATCAAAGCAGCAACAAAACCTGGAGTAATAAACAACACAAATTCGGCAACAAATGAAGAACAATTTACTTGCGGACCCAGAATTAACAGGGAATGACTTAAATTTTTTTCTCTCTCTCTAATCAATAGCATTCTTTGTAGGTGGTGATGACTCTTAGCCAATTTAAGTAAATTCCAAAATGCTTAGATCTGAGCCCAATTTTACGATTTGCTTTTAATCTCCTTGTAAAATGACTGTCTTTGCTGTTGGACATTCACAGGAACGTTGTAAGTCATCTGGGAACAAATATATATAAGAAACGTATGAGCATCTAGTAAAAGGAAATATAATTGTAAGTGTCATTTTTGAGAAGTTTTTCACAAGTGCATTGCCAGGGATATCTCGTTTCAGAAAAACAAAAGAGCCCTTGCTCCACTGGGGACTTTCATGGCAGTGTAACATGAATAAGCACTCGCTTTAGTAATAAAAAGTTGTATGGACCCAGGAAGCCAGGAACTGAACCGAATATTTCCATTTGCAATCCTCCTGACGCCCCGTCTGTGGTCAGCAGCCCCACAGCTGGCCTCCCAGCTTGCTGGACTTCATGTCTGGATATCCTTGCCAGAAGACCTTCCTCCATCCCAGTCCTCTAGTGACCGTCTATTTACATCTAATCGATTTTTAGCGACTCCTCCCCTGAAGACCATGCCACGCCTACTGGCCCAAATCCACCTTACAGGACTTGCCTGAGTGCAAGCACTGGTTGTTTTACTCAGCTGGCATGCAGTACAGCTCCACTCCTTCTTTTAGTGTATTAGTAATAAAACTGACGTTGGGAGAGATGAAATGACCGCAGTAATGCTACCAATGATAGGGAGTGAAGACACGCAACAGCATCTTGTCTCCACGGCAACCAGTAAATACTTCTCACATGACTGGATTCATATCTGCTTGAGGCCTTTCACTTGTGCCTGATGTAAAATCTGTTCTGTGTGCCCTAAGCATTTATCTATCTTGCTGAAATACTCCACAGCTTCTGCTAAACGCATCCCTGTCTTTCTAACAAGTGCGCTTTTAATGCGATTGCTTTGTATTTCAATCTTCTGACAGGTGTCTCCACCACACATGTAGCTGTGGCCCACACCATCTGGAACTGTAAGTCAGCCCCACCCTCAGGGTGTTGATCCTGAGATTAAGAAGTGGTATAGCCACATTATGAAGATCTGGTGCGGGGCTGGTATCTAGAAAGCAATCCATTTTTAGGGATTGAGGTGAGGACAAATTGAATTATGAAATATGGTAAGCCACACCCAGTCTAAAGGATAAGATCTTACTGACACCCATGTGTGTAGGCAGTGGCACCCCAAACTCCAAGGCTGGCAAAATCCAACGAGGACTGTCCCAAGGGCAACAGACAAAGCAGGAATGGGTCATCAGCTACCCTCGGGCATCGATAGTAGAATTCCAGTCCATGCTGGGTGGAACATTGTAGGCTTGGGAGAACTGTTTGGACATATTACCAGGATAAAGCCTTTAGCATAATACGTTGTAGCAAAAGGCCGGTTCTCTGAATCAAGAAATGTTTGTAACTGTGTTTAAGCACTCATACCTTCCTGGGATCTTTTCTGTGTATGTTTCTTTCATGCATATGTTTAGTGAGCACTGGATACGTGAATGAAAACAGTACCTCATTTAGTTATCGCAACAGCCAGTGATCCAGCCACACACCAAGTGATATAAGAATTATTATTCCAATGCTACAAAGAGAGAGGCATAAAATTAAATAGTAGAGGCAGAATTTACTCCCAGGCCAGTCGGAACACCAAAGCTGGTATACTTCTCTAATAACAATACTTCCAGTAAAGCACTGGTACTCTTGTGTCCAACTGTATAATGTGTAATAATGGAGTTCTTGACACCAAAATTCATGTCGTTTATAATCGCCCTATCAGGTGGTACACTGTGTAGAACACTCACGATTGATTGAGTTGTGATGTCAAAGAATGAGATTATCAAAAAAGTAAATATGAACAAATACTTTTGCAATTTGCAATTTTGCAAAGGTTTAAGGGAGCCTGGCTGTTCAGTGGCAGTTAGAAACATTTACATAAGGTCTGGATGATGTGTGTGCTCTGTAACATTCTTGGAAAGAGAAACAACATAAAACATTCAGAGACCTATTCCATCAAGAAACAGACATGTTCATCCTCATGGATAGCAACTGAAATGGTTTTACTCTAGCTTCCCTTGGCTGCCTGTCTTTGTAACACAAATGTGAAGCGAAAACCACAGAAGCATGAAAAAGTACATGAAAGCTCCCGGCAAGGCTTTGCCTTTCTACTTCACCTAGTTCATCAAATCCTTCCACAGGGCTGAGAGAGATTTTCAGGAAAATTCAGTGTGATGTGATCTGGGCATCTGGTCGACCCCTTTCAGTAGAGGTTGGTAGTTAAAATTAAGTAGCACAGCTCAGAATTCATTTGCATAAATCAGACTACCAATTTTATATGTAAACAGAAGTTTTGGCTGTCTGACAGGACCAGAACATCCCTAAAGGGCTCTGATGGAAAGCCACCATTTATTAACAATAATAGAAATGATAAACTCTTGGCGATATCTTTGTGTTTAAGTGAACCAATCTTTGTAGGACTTAGAAGCTGTGCTTCTAAAATAAAGAATTTTAGACTCTGAGATTTTCATAGACTGGGAATATTTTCAAAAGAAAATTTGGAATTAAACTTAAATTCAACACCTTTTAACTTTGCTAAGCCAAAGTATTCAACACCTCCATCATTTGGTTAAAGCAACAGACATATTAAACATCACAAGGGAAGGCCAAAAATCTTGTAATAAAGAAAAAAATGTATTCAGTTGGAAACACAACATAACATTTTCCTTTTGCAATCCTGAACTCCATCCAAGGATATAGCATCAAGATGGAGGGCTCGATGCTCCCAGATGGTGTGGATTTACCTCTAAAATGAGTGCTAGGGGCTATGGACTTGCCTTCCATGTTTGTCCTGCCTCTAGCTAGTGGCTGTGTCTGCTTTCAAACTCAGATCTACAGGAACACTGGCTCTCTTAATGAAGTGGAAATGACTGGCAAATACACATTTTCGTATTTAAAATTATATTAGGGTTATGTAAAGATCACACTGGCTTTAGGGATCTTGGCATCCTATTTTCTCTTTCTCCCCAGTGAAAGCTCTTATTCTTTCAGGTAGCCTCTTGACACACCCGACATCACTCACACCTGGTTCATTTCCCTTATCGGAACTATGCCTCAGTTCTTCTTCCCAACAAAGCTCCAGCCAGAACACAAGTGTGTCTCCTCTTTTGTGTGGTCCTCACTCCCGCTAAGCAAAGGATTTGTCTATGCTGAGCAATTAGCATAGACATTGTAGAAGACATTGCTGTAGAACAGCAATCTTGCTCGGGGGTATAAAATGTCAGCACAACTGTGAAGGTGGCTCAGTGGGTAAAGTGTTGGCTACGTGAACAAGGGATCCTCAGCAGCCAGCTAAAACCTGGACATAGCAGCAACTGCCATAATCCCAGCGATTGGGTAGAGACAGCTGGCTCTCTGGAGCTCAGTGGCCAGCTTGTGTAGTCAAATCGGTGAACTTCAGGTTCTTCGTGAGACCTTGTTTCAAAAAGTAAAGTGGAGATCAACAAAGGAAGACATCCATTGACATCTGCCCACCACACAAACTTAGAAATGTGTGTGTGCATCAACACACACAAACGTACACACACACACACGCACACACACACACACATATATAATTTACACAACATAAATAAAATGAGCAGAATTTGATTATTGCATGGTGTGAAAATCATGTGACAGAAGGTGTTCCAGACTGGGAGATTCGTTATCTATAATCATGGCAATATCATGTGAGTGACATTAATATCATCTCTGGTTAAAACACATAAGAGAAAATAAGTCCAGCATTCAGACGGTGATTTGCTTAAGGTCACGGAAACAAGAAAGGATGTGCACAAATTAGTCTGACTCTAGCTCTTTTTAATCTACGGTGCTGCCTCTGAACTGGACTGAAAGTTACACATGTAACATGACTGAGCATAGACTACAGCACCTACAGAGGACACTGCATTTACTTCTTTAGTCTTGCCTGTCACAAACCCACTTTGTCAGAACGACATTTGCTAAGGTCACCTGTAATTTCCATCTTGCCAGTACAGGGTCATTTGGCCCTTATTTTTCCAGAACTTTCAGAAAATTTTGACCCCCCCTCCCAAAAAGAAAAAGAATATTCAAATTCTTCACTTGGCTTCTGGGATGCCATGTTTCCTGTGGCATCACAATGAGATGCTTTTCTTACCACTCTGGGTTGCTTTGTGATTCTTCTCCCACCGAGCTAAGGCAGAATTGCTTCAGGGCTCACTTCTTAGTCCTTCCCTTCTTATACTGCTTAGTTACTGGGGGAACCTCCTCCAGTCCCGACTTAACCACTAAAGACATTCTTGTGATTCTACAAGCAATATAGTTTAGTGATATGATCTTCTCTAAATTCCAGACTCAGATCTCAATGACCTGGTTTCTCTACTAGATCTCTAATGCCCTCAGTAGAACTCTGTGTCCACCTGCCCAGTGTGCTCTGTGAGCTGGTCTGTCTCATTAAATGACCCCATCATGTGCCTGTCTTTTGGACCAAATCTTGAAGAATCCTCCTATAACCAACCTAGCAACAAGCACCGAATGGTGCTTTCCAAATACTCTCTTATCAGATGCCAGTCGTTACTCCTGGCTCAAGCCGCTACCTTCTCTCCTACTGATTTGTGCGACGGCCCTGTGTCCATTCTTGTTCACCACACTTTCTTAGTTTGGACAGCACACTGGAGCAGCAATGGGTCACAACCCCTTGGGGGTCGAATGAGCCTTTCACAGGGGTGGCCTAAGACCATCTGCTTATTAGATATTTACATTATGACTCAAAACACTAACAAAATTAGTTATGAAGTGGCAATGTAAGCAATTTCATGGTTGGGGTTCACAACATGAGGGTCCGTAGTAAAGGGTTGCGTTAGGAGGGCTGAGAGCCGCTACCTTGAGGCTCATCTCCTTCCTCATTTAGACCCCTCTCGTGTATCACCATCCTTGATGCATCTTTCTCCTACGCTGTACTCACTCCTGGTTCTCTAAAATCTGTTTCTTCTATTCACGTACACTTAATCCTATCTGATGTTATATGTTATATGTTATAAGAACTGATTTATTGGTTCTTATGTTCTCAAGTACAACTAAACTCAAGAGCAAATATTTTATTCTTTAATTTGCTTTTTTTAATAAAGGCACTTGGTTAGTCTTCTTGAATAGACAGATGAATAAATGGATAAGTCTCGTGATTTTGTTTTATCAACATATAATATTAGTACTTATGTGTGGATAAACATACCAGCCCTATACAATATTGGTGACTAGCCCAATTGTCATCAGAGAGGCTTCTTCCAGCAGCTGATGGGAGCAGATTCAGAGGCCCTGGGCTACATATCTTGCAAAGCTTGGGGAACCCCATGGAAGAGGGAGAGGAAGGACTGAGGAGACCAGAGGGGTGGAAGACACCTGGAGAACAAGCCCCACAGAGTCAACAGACTAGCGCTCTTATGGGCTCACAGAGACTGCAGCAGCAGGCACGGAGCCTGCATGGCCCCTACATATACCTTATGGTTGCCTGGTTTGGTGTTCTCGTAGCACTCCTTGAAGTTGGGGCAGGAGTGTGTGTCTTGACCCTTTTACCTGCCCTCGGGACCCTTTTATTTCTGCTGGGCTGCCTAGTCCAGCCTTGATGCAGGGGCTCCTGACTGGCCTTGTTCCATCTTGTTATGCCCTGTTCGAGTTGTAACCCTGGGAGGTCGGCTTTTTTCTGAGGGGAAAGGGAGTTGTGGATCTGGGGAAGAGGAGAGAAGTAGGGGAGCTGGGGGGGAACGGAGGGAGGGGAGGAGGGTTTTTTTTTGATGTATTATATGAGAGAATAAAAATAAACTATAATAAAAAAGAAAAAAATAAAAGTTGGGTTAGACCTCTGTCTTCACTGAATAATACATACTTTTAATGATACAGTAAGGCATTATCACCCTCATTTTATAGATGAAACAGCAGAGATATTACTATAATCCAATCATTTGGAAGACAATACAACTAGCAATCAATGCCCTCGTTTTTGATTCATAGAGAATTGGCATTCATCTTAATGTAAGAATGAGCGTGTTGACGGGGTGCCAGAACAGTCCAACATATCATGTAACGCAACTGAATACTCGTGCGCAAGAGAATGAATTTAGGCCCTTAGTTGACACCATTCTCATTACATGTAAGTATATTCAAATATATATCTATTCAAAGTGGGCTAGGGACTAAATATAAGAAATAAGGTTAGAAAATGCTTAGGAAAAAAAAGTCTAAAGATTCTGGTGAGCTTGGATTAGGTCTTCTTTCTTAGAAATGACATGTAAAGCAACAAAGAAAAATAGATGAATTGGACCGCGTTAAAATAAGAAACCTTGTTCCTAGCAGCATATTATCACGCAAATGAAAATGCAATCCATGAAATGAAATAGTCACAAGAAATTTATCCGACTATACTTAAGAATTCAGAATCATGAAGAACTCTTAAAGTCTAACAGGGAGAAACAATCCCAAGGAAAGAGTTTAAAAAAAAAAACACGTAATGTACACATCCCTCAGAGAACATATCCAACGCAGAAGACAAGTTACTCAGCATCTTCCCCGAGGGAGGCATGCACACAACCTCAGGGGTTGCTGTCCGCCCCGGACAGGTGTTGATTAGCCTGCTGGGAAAAGCAAACCCACTGAGGGCACAGAAAGGAAGGAAGAGAGGGAAGAAGAAAACGTAAAAAATTTTCCCTGCTTTCTGAAAGAGTTAAACATGGAGTTGCCACACGATCGAGAGGTTACAGGCAATCTACTCAAAGATTTGTATCTACCGTGCTACCCTGGTTTCACGAGACGCCCAGAGTACACAGATGCATCTGGATAGGGAGCAGCTTCGTTTTTTCCCCAGGTTTGAGGAATGAGGTGTAAACCTGGGGTTTGCTTTTGAGGTGAGGAAATGCTCCTAAGTAGCGGTAACAGTGGAGAATATTGTGAACACACTAAAAACCCCTTCGCGTGTACTCTAGAAGGGTGCTCGCTTGATGTGAATTGTATTTCACTACGTTTTTCTTTGAAAAAACTGCCTTTGTTACCTTATTTTTTGAGACAGGGTTTCCTACTGGCATTGATGTCACCAATCAGGCTAAGCCAGCTGGCCAAGGAGCCCCAGGGATGGATTATGTCTCTCCCCCAGTAGCTTGGAGGACTAGCATGTACCACCGGGCCCAGCTTCACATGCGGGTCCCGGGATCCACCTCAGGTCTTTATGCTAGCATGGCTAACACTGAGCCTTCGCCACAGCCCAGTGTCTTTGAATACAGTACGTCCTGTTCCTAAACTCCCTCATGTCTCTCATTTCCGTGAGGAATGGTGATAAATATTAAAGGCTAGTTCTTTAAACTCATAACTTGTACCACGCTGTTACTGTCCCCTTGCATATATTATCTCAGAAAAAGGATTAGCATCTCCATTTTACAGATGAGAAAACTGAGGAAAAGTGAGGGTGCAGCCTGCCTTGAGCCAGGCAGCCAAATGATGATGAAACTGAAGACAAACTTTCCTTGTCCTCTGCACGTCATCCCTGAGTACCCGTCCCCTGGCCTCACTCCCGGCCACGCCCAAACCCATCTGCCATGTGCTCTATAAACAAACCTTGTTGATAGGAGTTGTTCTTTACGGTTCTTTCAGTAACTCTAAACACAGCCTGTAGTGCATTTGGTCAGTTTTGTTACCGTTTAAATATTATAGGGAACGCTGTTTAAAAACTGTCAGATAAACTTTTGTTTCAGGACAAAGAAAAGACTTCATCTGCTAACATACTTTTTTTTTTTTTAATTCTGCTATGACACGCAGGCAGAAGAATGTTCTAGTAAAGCCACCATTTGGCAGCAGATGCCACGAATTTACCACCTGTTAATCAGTGCGTCCAGATTAGCATATATGTGACTCCCAGAAAGACATTATATCCCATTTCAGAATCCACTTCACTTACCAATTTTACATAACTACTCAAGGCTGTATCTGATCATTTATATAATAATTCAAACCAGGTGATAACCAAACAAGAATGGCTTGTATTTCCTCAGAAGGTACTCAGAGTACAAATAAACAGCCTGGCATCTTAGTAACCCAAACCTTAAAAACAATACATGCGGTGAGATCTTGTCCCGTGGCTACTGGAGCTTCTTGCCAATCTTCTTACATAGTTTGGCTGAGAACCTTAAAATGCCACAAAAACATCAGAAAATACATCTGATATTTTCACTTCCCAACAAATAAACCAGCAATTATGTTTTGTAGCTCAAAAAAAAGGCGTATTTTCTTCAAATAAAACGTAGAAACTTACACCTGCTCATAAAAATGTCACACGTCTGGAAAGAGCAACAGATGCTGGGGCTGCAGAGGCTGGACAGCTGTCAACCTCAGACGCTCACAGAAGCTGCAGAAGTACTGCCCGGGATGCAGAAGGCTCGGGGAAGCCCTACGTGTTGGCTTTCAAAGACCTGACACATTTTCTCTTTACCGACCAAGCTTTTCAGATCTTAAAAAGGAAGAAACGGCTGTCTACAAAATCATTAAGTCCTAGCCACCTTTCTAATAATCAAATTTCTGAAACGATACACAACCGGAACAAGGTCTCCAGAGGTGCCCACTAAATTACAGTTGCCAGCCCATTGCGAGGGAGCTGCAGTACAAAGTTCTTAACCCTCCACACGGATCCAAACAAAACTTTAAAATACAGACACAGGTAAGAACAGCTTCAGGAGTTGCTTTTCCCCTCCCACCATGTGGGTGCCTGGAATCGAACACAGGTCTTCATGCTGGCTGTGGGCATCTTTGCATGATGTGTCATCTCACTTGCCCAAGCCCCAGTATTTTTTTTCCAACCAGAAGATGAATACCTCTACCCGGAACTACTGTGTGGAACCCAACAATATGAAGTCAGGAGATCTGCAGAGCATTAATGGTGCCCACCGATCATCTAATGCTCCCTTCCCAGCCTGGTTCTGACCCAGGTGCTTTCTTGCTGCTGAGTTTCTGCAGAGGCGCTAGTCCCTGCTGTGTGAGCTCATTCTAGACCTTGCTCAGGATAAACTCATCCTCAAGTGCTGTTCCTCACAGTTTCGTTCTGCATATACCGCCATACCCCTGCACCCTGCCAGAGCACCTTTCTCCTCCACAGCACTTCACAAACGAGGATGAAGTTTATCTTACAAAGGCAGTCTTCCACTTGATGAAGACTCCTTCCCAGCTACGCCACAAACCCAGCAAAATGCCTTTCCCTAAAGAGTACTCTGAACCCTAACGCATGTACTTATGTTCTGATTGTATCAACTTCAAAGCCCTATTTCCAGCTGCCTGTTTTCTTGGGTTTTATATTTTCAACTAGATTCTCTGACCGTCAGTTTGCTTAATACCAGGAGAAGGTTATGTTTGGAGCTTAACCATGGGCTGTGCTACGGCTGGTGTCCAGTAGTCTCTGGGTTCTACAACCATGGCTCGGGTGGAAACAGTCCCTAGCTCCTGGGTCTGTCTGATTGCTGGTCTAGTACAATTCCCTCCTGGTTTAATTCCATGGCCTCCACAGGCTCCACTGAGGAAAAATACCAAACCAGACCTTGGATTCTTCTGGGCAATTTCATAAAGCTTTTCCCACTGCTGATGAACACCAACTTTGGGCAAAGGAAAACTAAAATAAATAAATAAATAGATAGATAGATAAAATATTGCGCAATGGCCAAAAGATGGCTTTCAGATTCAAAGTGTACTTGCTTGTGTGTGTTCAACACTGCGAAGAGTCTGGAGCTAAAATGTAACATGTGAACTTAGCCCCCTACGATGCAAAGGCAGCGTGCATACATGCTATTATTGAGAGTAATTACTACTGACTCTAACGTAAGCAAATCCATATTTGTTTTCAAGTTAAGCATGTTACTCGAGAATATTCAAAAGGATTTGCTAACTGGGTGGGAACAGTGCAGACTCTCATCAAAGTCCATCCGTCTGAATCTATTAACTGGCATTGTTCCAGCTGCAACATTCTTCAAGTCTGCGTAACAAAAGCTCCTCACATCCAGGGTGAGGGCTCGCACCTAGCTTAGAAACAGGGTTATTTTATCCACAATGCAAACTAGATAGATATGGTGAACATGTTATCCTTCTGAAGAAACTCCATCAAGCACAAACCCCAAACCCAATGTTGAATAGAGACAGTTTGAGATTCAAAGTCAAGGTGACCACAATTACTTCTTTTATTAAAAAAAACAAAACAAAAAAAACAAACCTACAAATTCTTCATAAAAAACAACTTGAAAATACTCATGTAGATTCTTGAAGGAGGTCGTGTTTGGTGGTTCACACATCACCCCCCCAACCCACTTTCTATGCTTTTATTTCAAATTAAGAAAAAGACATTATACATCATTATTCAAATGCATGTGTCATGGAAGATTAACATATCTGAGTGACTGAAACCTGCAAGGACACCACTTCAATAGTCGGAGCACCTTGGAGGTCATAATCAGTCTACGTCTGTGTCTCGTTTCTCTCGTTTCTCCCTCATATCTGTTCTGGATGGATGTCTGTCCAGGCTGCGGGTGAGGCAGCCATTCCTACCTGAACTCGGTCCGTATACCCTAACAGGATTATCATGTCATTCAGCTCCCCCTCCCTCGCTTCCTCCCCTCTCCTCTCCCACCACTCCCTCCCTCCCCCGGAAGGAAAGGATTCTGCCCCTAAGTTTGGGTGCTTGCTCATTGCAGGCAGCTTGAGGTCTCTCACTGCATCTTGCGGACAGGGCAGCAGATATGCGGCTTCCTACTGATACCCTAAGTGAAGGCCCAGCTTAGCTGGTCCTCAGCCTTGGCTTTAGCCTCTGCAGGAACCAGGGGGAGGGGAGCCTTTCTGTGTCTTCTGCTTCCTGTCATCAGCCCAGTTCCAGCCCCAGAAACCCAAGATTCTATACACAAAAAGAAGAAACAAAACAGAGAAAATTCAAAACCAACATAAACTTTCAGTATGATGTGGGCTTTAGATTTTTCCAGACAGGGTCTCTCTGTAACTCTGGCTGTCTTAGAACTCACTCTGCAGACCAGGCTGTCCCCAAACTCAAAGATCCCCCTGTCTCTGCCTCCTAAATGTTGGGATTAAAGGCGTGCGCCACCGCACCAGGCTTGATGTGAGTGTTTGAATTCCTTCAAGGTTTTGATTTTAAATCTCAGGACTTTATTTTATTTTAGGAGGGAGGAGAGAAGAGGAGGGAGTGAGAGGAAGAGATGGAGGGACAGAGACAGAGAGACAGGGATTCATCCTGTAGCCAGGCCAACCAGGGTCTCACAATGCAGCCCAGGCTGACCCTAGCCAGGCTTCTGCTCCAGCCTTCCAAGTGCTAACCCTGTGGGCACGTTTGGCTTTTCCAAGTCGTTTTGAAGAAAACTTTTATTATCTTCTCCATTCTTTCAATCTCCCTATCAATGGAATTAAATTATGGAAATATTAAACGTCAAGCCAGGATGGGGAGCAGGGAGGAGGGACGGAGGCCCAGACCGGGCCCACCTCCTAGGATAACTGCTGGACAGATGTTTACTTGAGGAGGCCCGAGAAGCCTGACACTGTAACTGAGAGGCATAAAGGTGAAGCTAACAAGAGTTATAAGCCCTCGACTCCTGACGCGTGTGAAGGAGATTTACGGCCCTCCCTTTCCTCTGAGACTGCATTCAGGAGGGTCAGATACAGGATCTCCCTTACACAGCGACTGTGCGAATCACAGGATGCAGAGCACCATTTTAAATAAGAAACTGAGTAAACAGGAAACCGCCCTCAGCGCACCTGGCATCGGCTGGCTGTTTGCCTGTGCTGGAGAAGTCCTGGGGACATCTGTCGGGAGCACTTTCTATTCCCAGTTCAACACCACACAGTCCACCAAGCTTTTCAGAGAGATGGTCACGGTAAGAGGCTAAATCTAAAACGAGACTTCATCTCGGCTTGTCTTGATTGAAGTAATGTCAATCAGACATGATACTCTGTCTGCCACGAGCCCTGGCTTACGCTATTGTTGGCCACTTCCTGTGCTCAGTCAATTAGGAAGGAAAGCCAGGTGGAGATCCCGCTTGGGGCATCTGTCTTGGGATAGAATGGTGTTTTCAAAGAGGGACTGTGGACTGATTGTCTTTAAAATGTAGGCTCCTGGACCCCCATCTGGCTGATTTTCCTTGCTAATTGTGTGCACCGAAAAGGCATCTCAGGGTGCTTCTTTTATACCAAAACCTGGTTACCAATAAACTGGCTCTGCCTAAGTGTCTCCGTGTGGGCAGTCTTGCTATTAGGTAGGAGCACAGGCCTCCCGTAGCATCCGTGGGGTGCTGTGAGTGTCTGCAGCCGCTGGGTCAGCCTGTACCGCTTTTCCTTCACGAAGGCTCCATGCAGCAGTTTTCTTCAGGCAGTGAATTCGAATTTTGTTTTTCAGATTTTTTCTGAAAATTTTTTTTCTAGCCATTTTAATCTGTGGCTGGTAGAATTCACAGGCAGGAGACCCAAGAATACAGGGAGCTCTGGGAGTTCTAGCGGCCTATCAACACGTGGCTTACTGAGCGCTTCTGCTTTATCTTGCCCACTTTGCCGCCATGTAAGCAAAAATGAGTCCTTGGTGCGTTGTGGTTGGCTGGAAGGCAGCCATGCGCTCTTGCTCTGATTCCCTACTTGAATAAACTTTGATCAGCTCAAACGAACAGAAGGAATGTTAATCATGACCGCTAGGATTGTGAGCACTACATTTGCTGACATGTATGCCCGGTACACAGCTGGCAAACAACAACAGCAACAACACACCCAGCAGTTACTGCAATAATCCTTGGTGGAGAAAATGAATGCATAAGAAAATTGGATTTATGAGTGATCCTAGTTCAGTGCACTGCATTAGATACGAGATTTTACAGCAACGTGATATTTTTAAATGCACATAACAGCTATATATTTGTTAATTTTTTTCTTTCTTTCTCCCTTCCTTTCTTTCTTCCCTCCCTCTTCCTTTCTTTTCTTTTCTTTCTTTCTTTCTTTTTTTTCTTTCCTTCTTTCTTCCATTTCTCAAGACAGAATAGTCCTGGCTGTCCTGGAACTCACTTTGTAGACCAGGCTGGTGAGGAACTAACTGAAATCTGCCTGCTTCTGCACCCCCAAATTAAAGGTGTGCAAGCGTCAGTGATATCTATGGCTGACTTCTCAGGGTTCCACTTGTTGTTTTTACCATTGTAAATGAATATCTAAGATTCTGAAGAAAGGGAAATTCATCCTCTCAAGGACACTGTAATGGTGCCGTCCGCATCTCTGCTCTGTGAGAATGGACTCACTTTCAGATCCTAAGTCTTTCCAGATCAGGTCAGATGAGAAGAAGGCAATTGATCGAAATCACACCAAATGGGAGTAAGAGTTATATTTCCGTGTGGTTCGAAAGCTGGCAGTTCCCAGAGAGGAACCTCCCACGCTGGGACAAGGAGGTGGGAAAGTGATATCACTTGCACATGATATTTCAGTGTATCTAGGAACCTGTCTTATTTTGGCTGGGCCTTGCTGATTACAGTACCGGTTGTTTGTTTTATTTTATATTTTACATGCGGCCTGTCCAGGATTTTGTGGTGAATTTCTTTCCTTCATTAAAGGATTTCTGTTTGTGGTTTTTAGATGAACCAGGAGCAGGTTAGTGTGATCATCATAGCTGATGTGTTACGAAGTAGTTCCGCTACATCAATATATGGAGTTCTGAAGCCTCGTGGGGCAGATCAGCTGATTTAAGTCTTTGTGTTATAGTACTCTTCATCTCTAAGAACCCAGACAAATCATATAACACGGTAGAGTCTAAAGAATTTCATAGAAAATGCGAGTGTTGGTCGTACTGCTCCCACAGGCCATTAGGATGAAATGAAATGATGCAGATGATGTGCTCAGTAGGCCCTGCTGCCCCAACCAGGACCCAGTCAGTAACTCTTGGGAGTTTCACTAGGCTCTCCACTGGAGGAAGACATGGTTTCAGCCAGTGGAGAAATTCATGAATCTTTTTGAGAGAAAGGTTAAGAGGAGGTTAAAGGTTAAAATGGGGCCAGGAGATGGATGGGGCTTTGTCTCTCATCGGCTCAGCCGCTTCCCAAATTTAGCCCTCGATCCCCTCCGGGTCACAAGTGCAGCATGGCTGTTTCCCACATTCCCAGTTGAGGACGAAGGTCACAAGATGGCTAGGCTGGGGGCGGTGACCTGGCAGTGGAGGTGGGTCAAGCTCCACAGTGTTGGTAGCTGTTGTCCGCCAACAGTCTATTGCCTTTCATATGCAGATAGTTTGTGATGCAATAATCCAGCTCAGTGGTTCTCATCAAGAAGGCAACAGAGCATCTACTTCATGTGTGTCGCTTTGTTGTTGCCCTGGTGACATTTGAGGGACCCTTGGGCGGCCGTGGATGTCTGAGGACTCCAGAGAGCATTTCCATGTGAACACAAAGGGTAAGTGTTACCGAGCAGCTGTTGAGTGTAGACCCTGGAGTTAGAGTTGGGCACCATGAATTAGGACTTTTCTTCTGCCTTCCTTGCCCTCCCCTGGACTCTTGTCAGTATGTTACAAACATTAATTTAACTTTCTATGAGAAAACTGAACTAATGAATAATCAAAGAACCTAAAAGAAAATTCAACCACTCCTGGGAATATAGCAAAATCACAGAGTTATACAAGTGCATATAATAGATTTAAGACGTCACTAACAGTTACCAACTCCTTGAAAGTACGTATGTTATCTTATTTGTTTTTAATTACCCAGTATCTGGTCCACAGGTTATCAGTAAATGTTTACAAATGAATACATGTAGCCTTTGAGGCATTGTTCAGACTTCATTTCCAATAAGGAAACTTTTAAAAGTAAACATTGGCTAAAAGCCTTCTGAAAAATAGATCAAGAACTCATATCAATTCCACAGCAAACATTGTATTGTATAAATCTGCTGTCACACAGGTGTTAATACACGACACCCACTTTAACTTCAAACTGAACATCCAAGCAACTGCACCAGGCTTGCACTGAAGAAGCCCTGAGCGTAGGAAATAGGGAATCCCTGGGAGACCCTGTACGGATGCTAATTCAGGAAGAGCCACTTCTACAAGCCATGGATGACCTCGTGTTCTTTGCAATGACCCGTGCAAGAATTGTTCTTGAACAAAACGATAGAACAAAGTCATTTTTAAAGTATATGTGAGAGCCTAGACAGATGGCCCAGTGGTTATGAGCACTGCCTGCTCTTGTAAAGGACCCAGGTTCAATTCCCAGCACTCACGCCGTGGCTCACAACCACCTGAAACTTCAGTTCCAGGGGAGGCTCAGCTCCCGCCTCCTCAGGCACCAGGTATGTGCTTGGTGCACAGACATAATGCAGGCAAACACCAATGCACATTTTTCTAAAAGCGCAGATATAAAAATTAACAGGGACTTGTGATGCTTGTGACGGAGTAAAGAAAACAGTTCATATATTTACACATGGATATACCTTGACTACTGATGACATCACACGGTTATGTCCACATGACCTAACAGAAGCTGAAAGTATCGTAAGTTAGAAACGCATGTGAGACACCTAGCCTGCCAATCGCCATGCTCGTATCAAGGATACCTCAAATGTGCTCAGAACAGTGAGTTGCGTTAGCCTGCGCTGGGCACAATCATCTCACACAAAGTCTGTTTTATGACGAAATGCAGACTATTTCACGCACACACACAGATGGATGTTTCAGAGCAATGATGCATGGGAAAATACCGCATACCAATAAGCAAAACAAACACACACGCAAACAACGGCACTGGCAATAGCTGTTGCCAAGGATGTGCTTTTCTCCACACCCATGACAGTGTGTGCCTGGGAGCTCCAGCTCCTGGCTGCTCAGCATCTGAAGAGAGACTCTGACCACATGCTGTCAGCTCAGGAAAAGAGAGAAAATCAAAATGGGTGCTGATTTATATTGAAGGCATGTCATCTTTGCGCCATCAGAAAGTCAGTAAGCTGGCAATTGCCCACGACCCAAATTTACTTAAAAAATTGTAGGTTATCTGCTATGGGCAGAAGCTAAAGGGTAAGTAAGGGCTGACCTGTGCTTTGCCCGCCTCTCCAGTCTTCATTTACTCCCCAGCTTGTACCTGGGTCTCGGTTGATGCAGCCACCTGCCTTTCTTTGCGTGCACCCTGCCCTTCCTTCGCAGAGTGTGATTGTAGGGCTCCCCCTCTGCCAAGTTCATCCTCACTGGGTTCCTCGTTCCGTGACCACTACACTTGTCTAGGGCTTGACGTGTCTTTTTCACATTTGTACCCTCAGTGCAGAGCACGGCAGGTAATCCGACACAGACTACTCATCCCGTATTTCTGCTGTGTTTAGCACAACTATTGGGAGATATTTTTCAATCGGGTATGAGAGAAAAATTGCTTAGTTAATTCCACTTAAGATGTTTCCGAGTGAACGAGCTAAAAGCATTTCTTCCGTTTGTGTAACAGAGGATCAGACGTCATTTTTCTCCCTCCTTCCTCAAGTCCCGGCCTTAAAACCAGCAACCTAACATTTTGTGTATAACTGAGCTATAATGCAAGATTGGTATTTCTGGGAAGCCCCCTATGGTCTCTTGCTTACACCCTTGGCTTCTGTTGTCTTCTCTTCCTGTTTTTATGCTCAGTCTGTGGTTCTGTTTTAGCCACCCAATCGGCAGGAATCTAACCAACAGAATCAGGAGTTCTGACCATCAGATCCAAATCTGCACCCTTCCAGTCCCCAGTTTCTTGACATTTTATCCTTCATGGTATTTCTAACTCACAGTAATGTGTTTATTAGCTTCTGTCTCCACCAGCCAAACGGAAACCATGTGAAGGCTTTGGTTTTCTCTGTGGTGTTCAACACCGAGTTGCCAAAGCTGTGGCCGTGTTTTCCTGCTAGGTGATTAACAAATATTTGATGTGTAAATTAAAGGAATGAGAATCTTGGTGTGTCCTGAAAATAAAATTATAATTTGGGGAATTTTTTTAAAGCTATATTGCTTTCTCTAGTTCCTTTATCATAGCTGAATACGATCCAAAGAAACTTTTGCATCTTGGACAGAAGATAAATGAGGTGTTTTAGCTAAATGTCAACTACAGCTTATCCATTTCCTTTACCTTGACCTGATGTGTAACAATTTCTTCCAAAAGTAAAACCTTCCATCTTCCAGAGAAAGCTCCTAAAGGCACAGGATGTTCTAAGGCAAGGTGAAACATTCTGCCTGGAGAAGCAGACAACTCAAAAAAGTTTCAGAAGTCCCTGAAATTTGTAAGATTTACTAGGCCTCTCCCTACCCAAGCTTATGAAAGTAGTAAAGGCTTTTGAGAGATACTCTCAGAGGAGCCAAGCTAACTGGAAGCTGGAGTTCAGGCTAGCTGCTTGGAGGCAACTCATATACTCCTAGCTGCCTGGAAGATATACCCTCCAAACCTGTTGAGCTGTTTCCAGATTTGATGAGTCACCCTGGGGTGGGCTTTGGTGATGCTGCCTTTGAGTCACGCATGCTCCTGTAAGCCCCTTACCCATTCTCCTGTAAGTAAGGCCTACCCATGCTCCTGTAAGTAACCCCTTACCCATTCTCCTGTAAGTAACCCCTTACCCATTCTCCTGTAAGTAACGCCTACCCATGCTCCTGTAAGTAACCCCTTACCCCTTCTCCTGTAAGTAACCCCTTACCCATGCTCCTGTAAGTAACCCCTTACCCATTCTCCTGTAAGTAACCCCTTACCCATTCTCCTGTAAGTAACCCATTACCCATTCTCCTATAAGTAACCCCTTACCCGTTCTCCTGTAAGTAACCCCTTACCCATTCTCCTGTAAGTAATCCCTTACCCATTCTCCTGTAAGTAACCTCAGTAAAACTCGTCCCATCAAATTGCACTTCGGTGATATCAGCACTCCGGTCTGCCATTGGTTCCTTATCTGGGGTGAGGAGACGCTTGTTTGTGTCTCCCTAGGAATAGTGTCACCCGACACATACAATAACGGTAGTCTCTGTTTCCTTTATCCGTAAGACGAGACACTCCAGTGGCATTCTAGAAGGCTAGAAGATGAAGACATGTAATCTTGCGTAGATCTATAAAGCTGACAACTATGCCAAACACTTGGGGGTGAGGTCACGACAAGCCAGGCAGGGGTTGGGGTCATCAGAGGTCAACTCAGCATCTAGCAGGGAGGCAGCAGACGCCTTTAACACCCTTGAGCGAGCACCCTCTCTTCACTCCATCGCTGAATCAGGGAATTAGCTTGCCAACAAACACTTGTGAAATTAGCATCATCGCAAAGACTTTGTTCCTGACGCTAAGCTCTTTCCTTCACATTGCTGTTCTCTAGTAGATTAATTTCAGAAACCAGCACTCTGCTTACAAATGACTAATCAAGCGCAAAGTCACCCGTGATCCCAATGGTCACTTGGTGTGACCCAGAGCGTGGCTGCAATGTCAGATTTATTGCTGATGAGATTGGGGACTGGATGGGTTAAATTAACCTCTCTCCGGTTCAGTCAGCTGTTCTGGGATGAATGGCTCAGCCAAGAGAATTTTTATAAGGCTTCTGAGAGTCTTGATGCTTTGCGGTTCTCTGAGTAAAGGTGAGGTCAGGACGTCTGTTGGCTGGAAACCCTTTAAATATTAAAGGGCTCAAATAAATAAATGTTACATCTCTAAGCGTATCAGTTGACCTTTCGGAAGATAGCCAGGCAGAGCGAGAAGGCATTCTTATGAGGACTGTACATTAAAGGTAGGACAAAGTGTCCCTGTTGGATGCCAAGCCCTTGCCAGGAAGATATAGAGCAGAGTGAAATGTGCAGCCAAAGCAAGGGAGAGGCAAGAGATGAAGGCAGTTGAGACTCCGGTCTGAATGTTCTAGCTGTGTTGTCATGGTCTCCCTTACTCCATCTTCAAAAGGACAATGGGAGGATGTACCCGTGTTGCCATGGTCTTCCCCGTACTCCATCTTTCCATGGACAACGGGAGGATGTACTGCTTTGTTGTCTATTCCAACGTGACTTGGTTAGGGTCCCCTGTGAACAGGGAACCTCAACTGAAAAAATACCTCCATCAGACTGGCCTGTGGGCTAGTCCGTAGAGGCGTTTTCTTGGTAAATGGTAGATGGGGTGTTCAGTGTACTGCGGTCAGTGCCATCACTGGGCAGGTAGTTCTGGATTGTGTGAGAAAGTAGGCTGAACCCTGGGGAGCAAACTGGTAAGCAGTGTTCCTCCCTGGCCCCTAATTCAGTTCCTGCCTTCAGGATCCTGCCTTGAGCTCCTGTCCTGGCATCCCTGAGTGACGGACCGCCATCAGGACTTGAAAGCCAAATAAACCTTTGCTTCTCCCCGAGCTGTTTGTGGTCTATGTCTTATCATAACAATAAAAGCAAACTTGGACAAAGGAGGACGTACAGAAAAGCACTGGGCTGGGTCGTGTCCAAACCCCTTTGAACTGGGTCTTCTAAAAGGCACCAAGAGAGGAAAGCAGGAAACCCTTGGGAAGGGGCGTGAACAGTGGCACAACGACACTACCATTGTGTAGGCTCCAGAGATGTCAATTATTAGACCTTCAGGACAACACAGACATAGGACCGGAGGAGGCCATGACCATGCAGAGCCAGCCATTGCAGTCGCCGTTGGTGGGAGGACAGTACCAGGCAGTCTATAAACAAAGTGACAACCAAAGCACTTGGAAAAGTTGTTCAAAAAAACACACTTACCCCCCAGCCCCCACCCCACATACACCCATGCGAGAGGGAACACACCAGACCTGGCGAGGACACGGCCTTATTGACAGGTCTGATGTGTCATCCGGTTTGGGAGCTGCGAGTTCACTAAACCACAACTGACTGTCTTGGAGAGAGCTGAACTCACACGGGCCGTGGTGACCGGAAGAGCACACAGCGGGTAGAAGCTGGAATTCGAACCCCTCTGCCCTCAAATCCCTCTGACAATGGGGCCATTGGGAGTCACGTGATTTTTCTTTTCTTCTACTGCACAATTAACGTGATAGAGATCACTGTGCCCACACAGCCCCCTCAGGGGATATGTGTGAGACTGTTGATCTTAAGCTACCGTTATAGTGACGAACAAACGCAGGGCGCGAAGCACGACCCGCATGTTCAGGGTCATCAGGAATCATCGTTACTATAGAAACTTAAAAATGCCAGACTGCCATGGGCAGCTCCCTCGGTTGCACTCTGGGGCGTTAGAAGCAGCTGTGGCACAGGGCTGTGGAGTAGCCCTCCTTGCCCCCAGGACACCCATGCAATGTCATGACTCCCTCAGTGCTGAAGACTAGGAATAGGGTTTAGGTTCTTGTTCCTTCTGGGTCTCACAAACGTGTGTGTCAGCCACTTGCCCTCTCAGGCCTTGGCTTCTCCACTAGGAAGTGAGAAAGGCGACGGAACAGGCAACTCTGGGGCTGTACTCCAGCCCTCATGGGTGCTGTGAGGTTGAAACTGCCCAGAGTAAGCTTCTATTCACTGAGCATGCTCAGAGTTGCATTTTCTTAGAGGAAGTAGCTCTGTCTACGTCATCAGCCTGCAAATAATCCTTTTTCTAGAAGACAGTACAATTCTGTGTGTGTTAATGGTCGCCCTGGTGGTTCCGACCAGAATGTCTGGGCATTAAATAAGAGAAGAAGGAAGGAGTTTAGCACGGCGTTTGGCATTCAGTGGGGCACACTGCAGAGTAGCTGCTGATAGAATGACATCACTAGCTCGCTGGCTGAGAACACAGGGTATATCTTCCGTATCCCTCGTGCTAAGCGGGGGCAGCTGGCATATCTCCGGGAACAGTGTCGGGCGCCCTAACGCTAGACACAGCTGTGAAAGTATACCATTAATCCAAGCATTAATCCAGGAGACCTTCCAACAGTGATCTTGTGGTGTAAATTCTAAACACTGATGACGGTGATGACTGTCCAATTTCCTACAGACTCAGTGTTCCTCCTCTGGAATATAAAACTCATTAGAGGTTCTCTGTGAGGCAGCCACGCATCTCATACTTCCTTTGTGTTCAGAACTAGATACGCAAAAGCCACTGTCACTAGCTTCTCTTCGTGAATCAGCACTGTGCCCACCCGAGGGCCTGGATCCTACGGTCAGGCAAGCCAGCTTTCTGATAATGTCTACAGCCAGCTGGTGAGATCTGCCTGCTTACTTGTGTGACTATTCAGAGGCATTCAAACACGTTCTCAGATGATAAGGCCAAGAACAAATGAAACGTTCTTAGCTTTGAAAGATGTATTTATTTTCCTTTTATGCGTGTGAGTGTTTTGACCGCATGTATGTACGTGTACATGTACCGTGTTCATGGAGATGCCAGCAAATGCCAGAAGAGGGCATCAGATCTCCTGGAACTGGAGATACAGACAGCTATGAGCCACCATGTGGGTGCTGGGAGTTGAACCCAGATCCTCTGCAAGAGCAGCCAGTGCTCTAAACCCCTGAGCCATCTCTCCAGTCCCATGCTCTTATTTTCGTAATTGACCAGAAGTAATTACATTTTTTACATCAGCAAGCAGGGAAGGCTAGGTATAGCTGCTGTTAGCGAAAGAAGATTTTACCTATGCAACATGTGAGGTGTGAGATTGGACTCCCTCAGCACCGGCACTCCTTCCAGAGAGAGATGGGATTTATGAAAAAAATTAAAGGCAGCAGGGAGATCCAGAAACTCCCTGGTGATAATGAGAGGCCTTACTACTGCCGCTAATTTCCTTTTCTGGGTAGGCACCACCGGTGAACACTGCACAGGAAAGAGCTTTAATGGTTTAAATAGAGGCAACTTAATGAAATAATCTGTCATGGACATTGTAAAATTAGTAAATATTTAATGAAGAAGCAGCTTAATTAAGACATTTCAAAACACACGTCTGAAAGCCTATCACGCCAAAGACTGTGCCTTGTCCCGATTTCCTGACAGACGTCCAGCCACATACTTTAAAAAATAGAAATGAAAATACTTGTTTCAACGTACGTAATGATTACAGTCAGTGTAAGTCTGTGACACTCAAGGGCAGTGCTGGCGCCTCGTGTCATCATGGTGGCATTAGACTGAGCAAACAATAAAATGAAGCACACGTCCTCGTAAGGAGAACTCACAAAGCCAAGGGTGAGTCTGTAAGGGCCTGGCTTCCACTGAGTGCGTGACCGTTTACCACGTAAGGCCTTGTGCAAAGTGTTAACACCTGAACACTGAAGCGAGTGGGGAAGACTGTGTGTGTGCTGGGAGGGGCGGGGCTGCAGGTTTCTGTGTAGGAAGCATGCGCGTGAAGCTAAGCAGCCTGCATGACCGCAGGGCAGGGCCTGTGGGTACACACGTGTCGGGTCAGAGAGTGATCTTCAGGAGTGGGTTCTCTCCTCCCACCGTGTGGGTTCTGGGTATTGAACTTGAGCACCTTGGCCCGCTGAGCCCTGTCATCTGCTTGTCGTATAGATTTGCTTGCAGGCCCTAGACTCCATATTCTCTGCTGATTCCTTCTCTGATTCTGGCAGACATAGTCCAATTCTAGAAGGAACCTGTTGTGAGATGTTGCTGCTGTATGCTCAGACACCAAAGCTGCATGGGAGAGCCATTCGTGGGCAGCCTGAGTTGTCCTCCGTGTCTCTTCTCTCTCTCATCTGTCAGGCCGTCCCACAGAAGAGATCTACCATGTTTCTTTAGCCCTTCGGCCTAGTCAGATAGCCTCACTGAAAAGCTACACAGAACCATAGAGATTATCCGGTTCAACATCTCTCTCATGTTTTATCAGAATTTCATGAAATTCCCAGTAAGCCAAGGGTGTGTGAACGACTCTTAGCTGCATAATTTCAAAGCCAACGGTAATTTTAAGAGAAATTCACAATTAGTCAGGTCTCAAAAAGACAAAATATCAGCACAAGCAATGACACATGTTAAAGTACAAACGGGCGCGGTTAGGGTGCTGCCATCCACACTGACAGCATATTCAGCATCTGACTGTTTGTATCCCTGTCAGAATAAGGAAAGTAAGACTGAGGTCCTAACCCTTCGAAACTCCCAATGGGATCTCAACATGCAGGAACCGGCAGAGAAATTCAGAGCTGAAAGGATTAGGAGGTTTACTGCGGTTAGCGCCACAAGAATCTATATCGCCAAGATCTCGTATTCCACGTTAGCTGTGTCGCTGCCAAAGTCACACTCCGTGCAGTGTTCACTGGGCAGCAGACACGTAAACATTTTTTTCTTGTGGCCGATTCACTCAATTCTCCTAACAGCATGGAAGTACGTATTAAATATGCACTCTGCTCATCCGCGCTCTCAAAGACAAGGAAACTTAAGAACACCGAGATGAGTTTTGACCCCAAACCCGCAGCTTAAGTAGCGGAGATAAGATTCAAATTCAGGTACTAGCTGCAGGAAAGAACATGGTGCTGTACGCGGGTGCTCCCATCACGCACCAACACCGCCAACTCCACACCACGTTTCCAAGCCTCATGAGCCAAGAGTCAGAGAACACACGCTAAAGACTCCGCGCGATCCCCGCTCTCAGCGCTGTGGCCGTAGCTACAACAGGTATTCCTGTTACCTCATGACTGAATCACCATGATCTTACACCTTGACTACCCACTATCCACTGCGATTTTACGCATGATGTCGAAAACAGCTCCAGTCCCTGCTCCGTTTCTGTGATTCTGCTCTGGAGAGTTAAGACTCCGTTTCTCACATCACTGTTTTTTTATTTAAAAGCTGGAAATCGCTTACTACAAAACCTCCTTTTTTTCCTTTCAGAAAGAATAAGAAGGCCTTTAAGACCTACTTGAAATACACAAATGCTTCTCTTTAAATGCATTTTCACGGTATTCCTTGTTTTTCTATTGCTTCCATGAAGTTCTCTTGCTGCTGACCAAATGATACGTAGATTCTGCTGCCGTGGATTCCAAGGCTATGAAGAACTCTTTCCAGCTAGGATAGGTACGATATCTGCCAGTGTTTTCGGAGTTTTCTGTGATGAATAACCTCCATATCAGGGCAGGGAGGGAAGCATTGTCTTATTCTTCATGATGTTGGTATGATGACCCATAGATCCCCATGAAGGGATAACAGTATAAATTAGCCTTGCTACATTTTTCCAGGTGAGATCATATATTTGTACTGGAGGTTGTTGTTGTAATAATGAACATCAAATTTCAATGGAAAACACTTTCAAGGCATTTGAAAATGTTTCTAGTTTATCCAGAGGGAGGCCGAGAAGTATCAAGACTCTCCAACTTAATACCATTGTCAGTGAATACCATGTGTTTGTTTCTTATGGGGTCCCGTAGCTGTCCTTTCTCATTCATTTAATTTCGTGCAGAAAGAGAAGGGAATGTTGCTATGATGTAACAGAGATAATGTATATTCTACTGTGCAGAATAATTGCAGCACAGAACCAGGCTGTTCTGAAGAGTTTATCATGGCTAAACTGTGAGTAAGGACAGCTCTTCCTCGGGTGTGAGATGGGTTAGCACGTGCGTTTGCAGGAGCGATGATTCTGTGCCGTGGCATGTTCCACACCATCCTTCACAGTTTCTGCAAGTTCACTTCACTTCAGGCCAAAATTATGAGATAAGTGATTTGCGCCGCCTGATAAAATGTATGCGCTCTGCAAGGAGATAACCAAAGAACAGGGATCATATCCTGTAACTCCTCTGTGTGCTTTGAAGAGGCTGCTGCTTCAAGGCCCAGTTAACACTTATCAACTGGCTTTGTCCTTCAGCTTCACTGACTGCATAAACCTTGAGGATGTTGTGATCCGTTCCAAACCACTTTTATTTTCATTTTGCAATACCATACACTTGCCCAAGGGCAAAATGGAAATCCCTTAGTGGATGGATCCCCAGAAAACTACCAAGTCATCAGGCAAATGTTTCTTGGTAAGCTGCTGTGTTGGACATAAATTTTAAAAGCACAAAGGAGAAGCCATGCGATCCGGGGCTACTCGAACACTAGCAGGTCACATGCCTGCATGCCACTGCGCGTGTTGGACAGTCTTCTGGAGGAGTCTCAGACAATTACCTGGGCCCTGCCTCTTCTTCAGAGAAATGCCCAGCAACTAACACGTTCTTTCTCTGCTCCAGTTGCAGTCAGGATGGGCCAAGTTGAAGCTAATCTCGCAAACGCAAAACTGTAGGCTATTTTCTTTTGAGAAGTGTCATCTCAATCAACGTATTTGCGGGTAAAGCATAACTGATATTATTGGATGCAGTACTGGAAAAAAATCAGTATGTGGAAGCTTTCCTATCGAACTTTATTTGATTAGACTATTCCTGTCCTGCATAAGACTCTTCTCCCGTTTACATAGGAACTCTACCAGTTACAGTAACGAGAGAAGGCTCTGTGTTAAGACCACTTATTTTTTCCTTTCTGTAAGGGTGGGGTGGGGGCAGCCTTGAGAATTTGTTCCTCTTGTTTTTTTTTTTTTTTAATATTGATTAAAAATTTTTAATTTTTATCGTGTAATATAAAATTTAAATTTAAAGGCATTTTATTAGTGAGGAGTATATTATTATTATTAAATGTAGTAACAATCCTGGTGCCCATGATTCTGTCTGTCTTAAAAGAGTATTCAATATAGTATGCATGTCTTGCTCAAGGAATGAAGAGCTTGGGACAAGGTTGCTGGTGTTCCAGCGCCCCTAAGAATGCATTGCTAATGAATAGTCATGTCTAACTGCTCTGTTCTAAATAAGGAAAGTCTTGAACTTTCCTCCCCTGTTTACAGTCTCTTGCTAAGTTGCCCCAACCAGCTCCACAGTTGTATGGAGTGTTTAGGTGTCGATAACTCTCACCCCTATTTCTTTGGTTCATCTAAAAGCTGTGTTTGTAACCCAACTCTGGCGTTCGCACGTCTAAGAGGCATTTCAGAGTTCACGCAGCCAACACGTGACAGAGAACTTTTCATTCTTCCTCCCGCTCTGCAAACCTGCCAGTGGTCCCATCTGAGCCAACGAGCCAACCGCATGTCCTTCCATCACCGGTTCTTATCCACATACGGGTCCCCCATCCTCGCCTCCAGCAACCACTTCTGGTCAACAGTGGTGTCTCCGCTTCTGAGGACCCCACCACCTGTTTCTGTCCATCCCTCCATCCCCCTCCACCACCGTCACCCTCATTCGTGTGTAGCCTGTGCTTCAGCTGCACATCGTTGGCTGTAACTTATTTCGTCTTACCCCTTTGTCTTTGTAAAGCCCATTGGAGATCCAAATCCAGGTTTCTTTCCCTGGTAGTGAAAGGGTTTAAGGAAATATGAAGCCTAGAAATGCAATCACATATAGGGGGAGATGCCTCCTATTGAGAGATGCCTTTCCAAGTACAGCCATTAACAGTACTCTTCAGTCTCCTCCCCACCCACAGGGAAATGACCATTAAGCTTATCAGCAGGATTCGTCCTTCCCCAGCATACCAGGAGCCACCCTGTCCCAAGGGGCTAGTCCAAGGGCACAGGTTGACCACGCCCCCCCTGGATCCCTCGCGCGGGAAACTCCCGACCAATTAGTCTGACATAGAGAGCTCAAAGCCAATCAGCTGCACGAGCCCCCATCCCCAGACCCCTTTGCCCTAACCCGATAAAAGGGCTGGAGGGGAAGGGATCGGGCCTGCCATGCTCATCTCCTGCGTGGGATAGGCGGGACCCGGACGCGCGCCGGTAATCAATAAATGCCTCATGTATGTTACAGCGGTCCGTGTCTTGTGGTTCCTTAGAAACCCGCCCGGCTTGCCCTAACAGTAGCAAGCCCACCTGAGCCTGTAACTTGACCCTGACCGTGTGTCTGACATCACTTCCTCTCGTTGGCTTGCTTTTTCCATCTGTTTTTTATTATTCTCCAGGCAGTGCTGACTTGGTTCGTTTTGTTCTAGCTCTATAACAGGAGAAACTTCCTCTCACCTCACTTAAAGCAAAACTTTTCCTTGACGCTTTCAATTGTGTTTGGGACCGGCAGCGCTTGGGGTCAAATTTTTTTCAGATTAAAAAAAAAACATTTACATATATTCAGTGAGATGTCTTAGGGAAGTTTAAACATAAAATTCATTCATGCTTCATATATATCCTATACATGTAACCTAAACAAAATTTTATATGTTTAATAATTTCATGCCAGATAAAAGTTTGTATTTCACAGTTGCAAGGGCTCCAGAACCTTCCATCCCTCATGGATGCTGAGGAAGCTGTGTCATCCACACATTTGACTGTATCACGTGAGGACAGGGTGGCCTCCTGTCAACGTTTTTTTTTTTTTAAATTCAGAGATTGGAGCATTTCAGATTTAGAATTTTAGGGTAGGTTTGTATTGAATAGGCCTGTATTAGGCTCCACAATTCATGAGTTACCATGGGAACTCAACGTAAGTCAGCGGACGTCCCCACCTCCAGCTGCACAGTCACGCATCTGAATGATCCAGAATCAGGTTGCGGCTTGGGTACTGAATCTCTGAAAGGCTGAGGTGATCCTGTTTGTAGTGGAGTCTGGGAACTGTGATCCGGGTGATAAGCCCTCTTCTGGTTGCCACTGGACTTAGATGCTTTCATTACCATCAGCATAAGGAGCCATTCAGCAGCAACACGAAAAGGATCCGCTAAGGTCATCTGGTCCTTGTGACGGCATAGGACACGATTAGATTTTAATAAGGAACATTAATGGATCATGCTCTGTTCTCCATCCCGTTTTGCATTGGAATCCCAATCTGTGTATAAATCACGTGACAGAACACTGCTCTTGACTTTGAGAGTCAAGGAACCTGTCTTAACAAGACCCACTGGAACTTGGTGGGATGAAGGCCTCTTAACATAGCTGAGCTCTTCCGTGTTTTAAGTTGGAATATTCCTGGCCACAGTTTAACTTCCTGTGGCTCTGAGAAATGATTTAACATGAGAGCATGTTTTAAAAGATCAAAAGACTTGGTATCAATTAACATACAAGCTACCTAACTGTTGTTATACAAACACACGGATGGACTTTCCACAAGGGAGCCTCAATCATTAACATTTGAAAAGTAGCTCAAAGTGCTGAGGAATGCCAGAGGGAATGGGTGTGCTTTGGCCTAAAGAATTTAAAGACAAGCACAGAGAACTGTCAGCCAGGGTGGCTGAGTGGAGAACTGGGGGAGCCAAAGGACCTGTCACTCACCTACCTGGAAAAAGTGGTAGTTCATTTGGAGTTTACAGCTGCCCTAATGATGGGTGGGGTGAACACCTACAGGCCCCAACAAGAGAGATGCATGACTATTGATTCGTTTCAGACGTCTATAAGCTCAGATACTAACCACCTCAGCGATGAAGGACAAGCTTGGATGGGGGCAGAGGGTTATCCTTGCTAGCCCAGGAGGGAAGCAGCAGTCGGGTTCTTTCTGTTAAGGTCTTTAAGCCCAACTGCAGGGACAGAATGTCTGAACTGGTCCACGTATTTTTGATGCCCTCTAACATCTGATGATCTGAATTTGAATCCTGCTTTGAATGAACCAGCTTTGTCATTTTGGAACGACAGTGTGGAAAGCTCTTGCTGGCCCGTGGGAACTAGAATCCCTGGGGGAGAGGAAGCATGGGTTGGCACATGGCCCGTCTAGCGGGAGCTCATCCTGCAGTTACTGCCTACAGAACTAGAAAGCCCCAGAAGGGCGCCTGCTGCCTCCTCTTTGACAGGAACTCCCTGGTATCACTCTGGGCCTTTCCTTACTTGTTTCATTTACGTCCCTGTGACCTATGGCGAGAAAGCTGTGTTTCCCATTTTGTACGATCCCACGGCACAGAAATCTACAGCTTTGCTCCGCTTACACTTCAGTTCCTATCCGTCACAGGGTGCTCCTGGCTGACACACCCCACCCCCTACCTACCCTAAACCTCTCCAGTCCAGGGCTGGGCTGCGTTTCCCTTCCTCCAGCTTCCCTGGTTCCTATAAAACCCAGCCATTTTGACTATGCAGCCCTTTTTTTCTATTGATCTCTTGGTCTCTTTGCCTCCTGGCCTCCTGGCTTCTGGCTCGTCCCTCTCCCCTCCGCCTTCTCCCAACACGGCCTAGTTCAGTCCGCACGTCATGTTCACTCTGGACTCTCCCAGACGCTCTGCCTGTGCTCTCCCTTACATCTATAATAAAAACCTCAACCCCTTAGGGCGGTCATGCCCTCCATTTCTTTCTTTCTTTTTCATTCACTTGTATTTAGCTTTTGACTTTCTGTTGAATTGAATGGACAACTTTTCACGAAGATTTTGTAGTTGGAACATTGGTTTCCTTTCTTGGGATGGGAACATCACCATATGCATGCATAGCATACATATTACATAATACATATTATATATCTATATATAGACTATATATGTATGTACATATATACATATACATATATTAGGTTCCAATGCCTTGGAGCACTCTGCCTAGCCAACACAAGTCTCCCGTCAAGAACTTTCCGCGCTGATCCACTAGGTAAAAGGAGAAAAGCCTAACAATTTAAAAAGGAGCCGGCACAAAAATTTTATTTGATATAAAAAAAAGAAATAAAGGCAACCAAATAAAACCCCAAACAAACAAGACAGAGGTCCCAAAGTGTCCCTCTCAGAGCCCATGCTCTCTAGGGACCCAAGCCTCTAGTCAGCTATTCTGATACTGAGTCTTACAGAGATGACTTTCATCAGCGGAGAGCACTTTCCCCTGGACTGGATGCCAACATTAATAACTTAAATATTTCAGTGTCTCGTGGTCAAAGTTCCATATTTTAGCTACTTTAGCAAGAAAACCCAAGAAAATCAATTTGCATCTAAAAGCTCCTTCATGGGGTTGGCTTGGTTTTGTGGCAAGCAGCCCAGCAGCTTAGAGAAGCAGGAGCTGAAGCCCGCCTTACTGAGAATTGCTTGGTCCTAGTTGAATAACCTCCTGGCATTTGCTGCTGGCGGAGTGGTAAGGAGATTATGGGAAAGCCGATATTAATATTCTTATCAAACATTTTAAAACCTCATACCATTATTTTAAAAATTAATTGCGCTGCTCTGAATGAACTCGTATACATAACATTCTGAAGCTACTTTTATCCTTAATATCTGACTTCATATTCGTGGTCTTAAAAATCTCTACCTACAGTTTCTATCTATAGTTTCTATCTCCTCCCCCACCCCCACTGCCTTATCTGCACTGTCTAAGATGTGTGTGAACACACTCCTTAAGTCTATTCCTTCCAAGCTCTCCTTCTGGAAAAGTCATCTTTGGTCTCAGCTATAAAAGCCCAGCACAGCCTTGGCAGCCCTCCTGGAGAGTCCCTGAAGATGCACTAACTTAGCAAACGGCACAGAATTAAACAACGGACACCATCAAAAACGCCTCTGCAGTAAGGATAAGTTATGAAGCAGCAAGCTCCCTGGTCCTGACACCATCTGCCCCAGGGATTATGAGGTGGTGCAGGGCAGAGGGGGCGGAGGGGTAGTATTATTAGCTGTTACTCACCAGGGTTTACCATGTGCCTACAGGTCTTTACAAATCAACAGTCAAAACTCCTGGGTGACCGCAATTTATTTCTGGGTCCCAACTGAAAAGTCTGTTTATTTCTTGAGTGCTTACTAAATGGAGTCACCATGCCAGAGTGAAAATATGGGTAAACATTTAATGCTTACTACATTGAGGCTTGGAATCATTCACAATCCCTTCTTCTGACTTAGTTTGATAAGGGCAGTTTGTTCAAAGTGACCTGGGCTGGGACATCTGACCCAGAATACTGTCAGGCTGCTGCGGAGGTGGGGGGCTCTCTGAGAGCAGAACAGCAGCAGAGTACCTGTTCTGCACGCTGACTAGGATAAAGGAGGATCCCAAAGGTCAGGTCTGTTTCACCTGTGACATCCTTTCCTTCTGCCAGGCTTTACACCATCCTTTTCGGAATTCTCTTCCACCCCAACGGCTGCCTACTACTGGAGAAGACAAGACCGGGTCAAACCCACCCAATTACACCTCTGAAGCATCTTCCAGCAGCTCCCGAGGAGCAAAGGAGGCCTCGACCCTGCACTGCCCCTGAACCTGGTGGTGGAGTCAGCGACTTTCTGGGCAGGTGTAACACAGTGACTATGGGGATGAGGAGCCCAACACTGTGTCTGCGGCCCCACCGGGAGGTGACATACACTCGAGGCCAGAGCACACAGTCTGTTTGTGGGGTGAGGAGGGTAGCCCCTCTGACCTAAGCAAGGGTTCTTAAGGATCCCTTTGCTGAGAATGGCCACAGTCTCTCGCCCATCGATCCTGGGGCAATGGATTCCTAAGTCTTTCTGGCAGTTCCCAGTGTGGACAGGTCGGATCCCAGAAGCACAGCGCTGGGAGGGCAGCCGGTGGCTCTCACCAGCCGTCCACCTGTCTCCCTCCCCAGGTCCGCACCGGGTCCTGCCGCCCTCGGCCGCGCTCAGGGGGTGAGCCACGTGGAAATGCCAGTCCGGGACGCGGCCACGGCTGCCTTTGCGCCCCAGGGGAGGAGGACCCTGGGGTCGGCGCGCAGCCGGGCGTCAGGCGCCGTGCCCGAGCCACGGCTCCCACCCGCACCCGGGGCCCCGGGACACCGACCTGCCAGCCGCCGCTCGCGGACGCTCCTCCACAGCAGATCCCAGGCTCGGGTGGTGGAGTCCCGCAGCTGCTCGCTCAGCGACCTGTGGAGCGGCTTGCGCACGGCTCCGCGTGGGCTGCTCATCCCGGCCGCGGCCGCATGGCTCGGGTAGCCCGGCCGCGGCTCACGCCTCCGGGGGGCGCGGGACGCACGGCCACGCGGGACCCGGGGCGCCCTGCGAGCGGCCTCTGCGCTCCGCCAGCCCCTCTCTTCTCTCCGCTGCGTCCTCCCTCTTCTCCTCCCCTCCCTCCGCGGCTCCTCCCTGCACCCTAGCCAAGCCTGACAGCCGCCCAAGGTCTTTCCATCTTACCCCAAAGTTAGGATCTGTGCCTAGGCCGCCCGTTTCCTGGGTCTCCCCATGGCTCAGAAGCCCCACTCTGACTGGAGCTTTGATACTCCAGCAGTTAGTCAAAGTTAGCTTTGATACTCCAGGACTCTCGGAGTTCTGGATTTAAACCACTTGCAATCAGCCATTGCGTCCACGCTGTACCTCCCTGGTTCCATCAATATGAAATAATTTTCAGAGGGCGATCTACAGTGACACCGAAGTGGATTGGGCAGTCAACACATCTGTATGCTGCCAAAGAAATCGGAATTATAAGGGGGGGATGGAAAATGGAAGAAGCTTCAGCATCATAATCAAAAGCATATGGCAAACTTATAACGAGAAATTAACACCGATTCCTGCATGGAAGTGAGAACGTACAGTGCTGGATTTAAACTAATACACCGGGATCTTTAAGAAAACTATCATTCCTTTACTTCTCCACGAGGTGAAGAATGGCCAGGTCTCCCGGGCTTCAGACTAATCATTTAAGAAGGCAAAGACAAGCCATGAATCATATCTGTAATCCCAAGCAATCAGGGAGCTGAGGCAGGAGAATTACCTGGAGTGCAGTGAGACCAGTTTGGGCTATATAGAGTGAGATGTTGTCTTAAAATAAGACAACCATAGCCGGGTGGTGGCACGTGCCTTTAATCCCAGGAGGCAGAAGCAGGCGGATCTCTGTGAGTTCGAGGCCAGCCTGGTCATGAGTTCCAGGACAGCCAGAGTTACAACAGAGAAACCCTGTCTTGAAACAAACAAAACAAAACATCCAAACAAAACAAAGCAAGCAAGTAAACAACAACAACAAACCCCAAAACAACAACACCAAGCCTCCCACAATAAAATAAAAGGCAAGGACCAGAATACCTCAGTCCTGCTCCCCAGGGTGCTTCACAATTCACAGGGCTTTATTTGCAAAGTGTTTTAAAGGCGTCGGAGAAATTCAACACTACTTGATATCATTCAAACTCAATGGTGTGATTAGTGCCTTACACATAAAATCTGGTGTAACCAAAAAATATTTCAAAAGGTAATCTCTGGTTCTGCTTGTTTTTGAGAGAAGGTCTCACACCATAGCCCAAGCTGGCCTGAAACTTTCAACAGCTCAGGCTGGCCTCTCAAATTCCCAGCGGTCCTGCCTCAGCCTCCCCACTTACGGGATTACAGTGGGGGCCACCACACCTTGCCAGAGAATGCCTGGATTCTTGCAATTGTTGGTTTCTCCCCTTTCTTCTTGTCTTTCTGCCTGACTGACAAACTGTTTGCTGTTTTTTTTTTTTCCCACTTCAGATGTCCCATGTAAAGATTAAAAATTCAAGAAAGCTGTTTGTGCTCCTGTTTTATAAATCACTAATGATTCGGAGTAGGAATTAAAGCTACCCATGTACCCTCTGCTGAAGTCTGCAGGCTTAGCAAGAACAACCTCCCCCAGTTTATCTTGCCCTAAAGAAACAAGAAGAGAGCCCATTGCAAAGACAAGCTTTGTTACCACATTTTGTTACCACAGATATAAAAATGTCTGTAGTTGAAGCACAGCTCAGAATGAACTAGAAGGCATCGAGGAGCATTTTTGCATGGTCTTGGTAAAACTTTGAAGCTGTCAGTTATGAAGCAATAAGGCACTGTCTAGGAGTGGTCTTGAACTTATGGCAGCCAGTTATGGACTAATGCAGACGGCTTTCTAGACCAGTACCGAATGCCCTGGTTTGCATCCTGTATTTTGTGTGTTTATAGGAGTAGCAAACGGTCCACCTCGCAGTCGCAGCTAGAAGGTGTGACAACAAACCGTAATGAGTACAGTGCCGGGAAGCCGTGTGTTTGGCTTTTAAGGGCTCGGAGGCAGTGTCACACTACACATACAGAGCAGAACAGTGCTAGAAACAGCCAAGGATTTCAGTGGTCGGCCAGCTTCAAAAAGCCTGGATCTTAGGCCTTTTCCATCCTAATGACCATATTCTGCCAAGATGCCCTGCCTAGGAGTTTTTCTTAAACAAAGAATTTGAAGATAGGTTCTGGCATCGCAGATTTGGCTAGTTCTAGCTGTTGAATGGTCAGGAACTGGGGGCTTTTCGCCGAGAGGCCAGAAGAACCACTCAGGACACGTGCTGCCCAGGCAGCTTGTGCCACACAGTGTGCGCAGCCCTTGCAGTAGCCAGCTGCCGGTGCTGCTGGAGGGTTCCCCACAGCTCAGAGAGACTCCGAGTTACCCAGGTCCACTCTTGTCCTCCACTGGATCAGTTCCCAAGCCCTCCTCTCTCTTAGGGCTTCCATTTGTAGCAAGCCAGCTGGAATAAAATACCACCTACTTCTGAGAACAGAAACCCCTACCCTGCGTGCTGTCTGGCTTACTCCCTTCTCTCCGTCACTTCAGAAGGAAGTTTACTCTTCCTTTCCAGGACCCAGTCCCCACGCTGTGCTTTGCTCTCTGGCCCCTCATGTGCCTTAGGAAATCTGTGGTTTCTGTTATTTCTTGCAAGTCTCTCGCTCAGCAGGTTTATCCCCCAGCTCCCATCCTTCTTTAACCCAAGCCAAAACCTAGTAAAAGCGTCCACAGAAAAGCCTAGCACCCTACTTCCTTTCTCCCGGGTCTTTCTTTATCAGCACTGTTGTACTTTCCAGACCCATATGGCTACTGGACACTGACCATCCCCTTCCTCCTGGCAGGACCTCACCATGCTCCTGTGAACTTTCTCACATAAGGCCCCACATGGTTAGTGTCAAGGTCCAAGTTGGTACAGAGAGAAAACACATGAATTCTAGATGTGGCTGGAGGCAGAGTCCTTGACTCATGTTTCTGCCCCTTGACATTAACTCTCTCGAGGACGGGACTGTGGATGAAATGACGTAAGCCGTGTGTCACATAGAAAGCATTTGCTCAATGGTGCCAGCCATAATACTAGGTTATGACGTCACTGTCCTGGTCCAAATCTTTCCTGAGTCCCTCTAACTCCACTATCCTGACACACAATAGAAACAAACCCATCAGTCTCACTCATGGAAGCGGGTTAATTTTCTTCAGAGCACTTGTCACTTTTGGACACTGTTGTCAGGCTCCTGGGAAGATGTGACAGCAAGGGTGTGCTTGTATGACTCACTGGGGCATCCTCCTGCTCAGGGCAACCCCCGACAATCACACTCAGTTACTTGTGAAGCAAATGTCCAGCTGGGCTCTGGGGCTTTATGCTGTGTACTCTCCTAACAGATATACCGAAATGTGTCCCCTGATCTGCTCTCTTACTGTATCTCCTCTATTAGCCATCTAAAGCTTGGACAATCTAAAGTGTCCAAGAGAGAAATCTGGCAAGCATGCCAGTCTCCTCTGCGAGTCTTTAGCTTAGTCTTTCCCCAACTCTCCATCCTTCTAGCAAACTGGTCTAGTTTAGGTTTTTCTTTTTTCCCTCAAAATTTCAGCATAATGAGAGTCACGTTTGAGGGGTAATTGACCTCGTTCCCTTGAAGGTTCCTAGGAATGGCACGAATTGGAGGCCTATATTCCAATTGCTTTTGGGTTTTGTGTTTCTGTTTTTGAAACAATGTCTCCTGTATCCCAGAGTGGCCTCAAATTTACTGTGTATCGGAAGATCACTCTGGACTCCTGATCCTCCTGCCTCTGCCTCCTGAGTGCTAGGTTGCACATGTGCAGCACCACACCTGGCTGATTCTGGGCTGAACCCAGAATCTTGTGCACACTAGGAAAACACTCTGCCAACTAGCCCCTCTTTCTATGTTTGTCTTCCGTGCTTCTGGGAATGAGCATTACCAAATGGGAGCTACCGAGTCAGCCTCTTGCAGGTTATTGAAGAAGATGCCAGTGGCTGCAATCATCTTGACATCTGCAAGCAGACAATCCCGTGACATTCTTCAGTCTGTCCATTTCATAAAGGTTGAGTAAGTTTAGCGTAGCACACAGCTTGCTTTATTATGCTGATGGAAGAAAGCTGACCTTTGATAGACATTTTTCTGCTATGACAGTTTCAGGTTTCAGTACTTTCGGAGATACTCAGTGGCGCTGAGCTGTGAAAGCCAGGATCCGAGGGTCCTTGCCGAGGAGGCTGCCAACTGGGCTCGTACCCTGGCATAACCTTATGGGCTCTGTGATCTTGACAAATTACCTCTCTTTTCTGTTAGCCAAGCGCAGAATTTACAAAATGAAGACCATATTGTTGTTTCCTTCCTTCATGGAATTTCTTTTTTTTTTTTTTTGATCAAATGCAGTAACATGCAAATTCTGATGGTGCCTCTCAAATAATTAACATTTATTGACTATTAGTTTCTATCATCATCATCATCATTTCACCCAAGTCAGTTCTACATTTCTTAGGAGATCTTCTGAATAGCATTCTTCTAAGAACAGACTAAACAGGAGCAGAGGACAGCGGAAGACTGAGAGGTCCACGGTTCCCAACTCAGCTGCAAGTGAGAGAAGTTCGAAGCCAGGCAGCCCCCTTGTCAGCCACAGCAGAGAACACTCGGTCCCACTCACACTGAAGAAAGGTGAAGTGCAAGCGAGAGTGTTTTAGAATTCCGAGTGCCCCCAGGGGCAAGGCCCTGTAGGCAGAGAGGGTTTGCGGATTCTGCATCGGAAGCATTTGAATCTTAACGCTTCAGTGGAGCCTCTCTCGCCAAGTGGCATAGGGTTCCTTCCATAGCCCAGTGTTCCGACCACCGGCAGGATTTAAGGTCAGTGCAGTGTGTTTCTGAGTATCAACAGAAAGGGCTGAGATTGCCACCTCCTTCCACCAAGTGACCGTTTTCCTGGCCCCTTTATCCCACAGTATTTATTGCCGTCTTTAAAGTCCGGCAGCACGAGTCTCTTTCTCTAGAGGAAAGCTTTTCAGAGCCATCTCAGCAGAACGCCTTACCTCAGTCCTCAATCTTCCGTTCGTATCAACGCAGCAGTGTCTATGTGGCTTCTCCTTAGGGGTTCTGTCATGAGTAAGCCCTTGCGTGGGTAGGTGACGACTATCCAGGAGAAAGCAGTTTGTGCACGTTATATAATGTAGCAAACACATTCTAGGTATCGTCCCCCCCCCTCCGGCTCCCCCTTAAAGATACTTCCTCCTAAAGACATGAAACTGGCAAAGAAAGCGGCTTGGAGGAGCTACCCGCCTTCCTCGAGTTCACCAGGGGATTCCTCAAGCACCCTTGCAGCTCTTCAGAGGCTGTCATGTGACGGTCATAACCGGCAGAGGTCTGGTCCCTGTGACTGAATACACTTGTTCAGTGGTTGGTAGACAGTGCGTTAGGGCCACTAAACAAAGGTTGTCCTTGTCACTAGCGAGAGGAAACGCACTCCATCCTTTGAAGTAATCTAGATTTGACTTGTACTGGAATCTCTTGGAAAGCCCTTGGAAGAAGACTAGTTACCTAAAATTATGTCTCGAGCAGAGATATTTCAACGTAATGAAGGGTTACTTCAGTATGATTCCAGGTCCTCTAGTCCTTGGTGCTTTTCAGTTACAGTGAAGAGTAACGAGGGAACAGGACCGGGCTCTGTCAACACACCTTTGTTACTGGCGGAACTCGAAGACGGCACGTAATATCACGAAATGTATTCCAGTTTATGATGTCTTAAAATTGTGATTCTCAATATAGAGTTCCCAATTTTTTCTTTAGCAAAATTAGTTCAAAAATAATTTCTTAACGTTAAGATCTTCCTTTCTATAGCCTTATGGTAGCATGGTAAGCACAATGGAGTTACCACGTTTGTTTCTGGAGCGATGGAAATTACTCCTGTCTGTTAACGATTTTCTCCTCTGATTTCATGAACTCTCTCCTCCCGGGTGAGGGAGTAGATGGTCACTGTAGTACTCCACCAGTTGCACGCCACTGGCCATCTGTTGCTGATAATTTTATATTTTTGGCATTTGCTTTGAAGAAAATTATTTTGCAGTTATCATTTTGAATAAAAACATGTAATATCGATTAGGGAAATATTGTAAAACAAATTCACTTTTGGCATGCTGGGAAATCATTAATGGCTGGTATTTATTGATACCTCGCTGTATTTGTACAGCGGGGCTCCGCTTATATCTGCCTTTACCATTTCTATCACCTGAACAGTAACATCAATGGCAAAAGCTCGCTGAATTCTTGTTTCTCAACTTTCCTGTCTCCATTCCCGTCACCAAGCTAAGAGCTTTGCATTTCGTGATCCACCTCACCAGCTCCGAACTGACACACGCCACGGGGCACTCTGTCGAACCTGGTTTCTCCCCTCTTCCTTGAGCTATTCCTTCACTCTACTGCCCAGGGAGTAGAGATTTGAAATCTAGAGCAGAGCTTGGTGCATCAGAAGGACCCAATAAACACACCTGGATGGCCGAGTGAGCGACGTGCCATTTTCCCGGAGGGCACGCGGTAGCTGGGTTTCTCAATGCTGCCTCATTTCCTTCTGTGCCTTCGAGCCTAGGCCCTTCCATCCACAGCTCTGGGAACTGTCTCCATGCCACCTACCCATTCCCGAGACACACCCTAGGCTAAGCCACACCCAATCTGCTATGTTCTGGAGATCTCGAACCTTTGTTTCAGCCTCTGTGAGAACCTGGTGTCTTTTCCCCATCCCTCATCTTGACTTTGACTCTACAGTATCAGCCCTGCTGGGTGTCACGCCCTCCCTGCCCCAAACCATATTTTCTACCACTGCCCCATTACACATGCACAAATTTATTTCAGCTCTTTGCTTTTCCGACGCCTACCTGGCAAGTCCTCGTCTCCGCCCTTACCTCCAGCCGTTGCACACGGTCAGTCCTGATCTACCCAGACCTAGCAGTGCTGACAGAGTGAGATGCTCCTGCCGCCCTAGGCTCAGGTGTAGCTATTTGCAGCTTGCCCGGTCCCTGCTCCCCAGGAACACCTTCAGAAGCGCTCTCAGCACTCTGACACTGTCCCCAAGGCTTGTGTAAGCCGCATCAGTTTCCCTTGTCATCCTTGCTTGTCTGGTACTTCATGGAAGAAACCAAGGAGCTGGCGGTTCCTCCGGAGAATCACAGCCTCCTTCTGCCAGCGGCTCCACGCTTGTCCCTCCTGCTCGGGGCTCACTGGCTCTTCCCTTTGTAAGGGTACAGCCAAGCTCTGGAATGGTTCTGTCCCCTCATTGGCATGGGACTTCCCTGAGTGGCTCTCTCCTAAGGACCAAATACAAATTGCTCTTGATTTTACCTTTCTATGGTTTTAGTTACACTTGGTCGATGACTCACTGGAAATATTAAACATAAATTTGGCAAATAAACAATTTGCATGGCTTTAATTACTTGCTGTCCCAAGTAGCGTGATGAGATCCCCATCTGGGATGCTCCTCGTGCTTCTGCCCAGTGTATCCATGCTATAATGCTACTCACCTGCTAATTTCATAGTTCCCATCTCAGTTATTAGATGATGCGGAGGGGCCAGGGCTGTGGTCAAGTAGCTCTTCTTATACATGAGCCTGGCATCACATCTTGATACCTATGGACTGCAGTCTACCTCACTTCAGCTCATCACCCAAGCATGTTACCATCAGCTCATTATAAGAATGGTGGGTATAGCTGGGCAGTGCTGGTGCACGCCTTTGATCCCAGCACTTGGGAGGCAGAGGCAGGAGGATCTCTATGAGTTCGAGGCCAGCCTGGTCTACACAGTGAGTTCCAGGACAGGCAGAGTTACGACAGAGAAACCCTGTCTTGGGGGAAAAAAAGGAAAAGAAAAGAAAAGAAAGAAAGAGAGAAAGAAATAAAGGTGGGTATAGTACAGAGACGTTCTGCTCACATACTCACATGAGAGCGAGAAAGAGAACTTATTTACATAAGTTTTCTTACAATGTATTGTTAATATTAGACACACAGACCACGTTTGTGTGTGAGCATGCGTGCGCTTAGGTACTACTTACTATTTATGTTTTCAGCCAACTCCTGGGGATGGGGGCTTTGGCACATATTTCCCATGGCGAGCAGGGGAGTCTGTATCACAAATGGGCTCAATATATAATTGACTGATGGACTGAAAATTGGGGCAATAGAGAGAGTGTGGGAAGCTGTTGCGCTGGGCTCAGATGTTGAAATGTCGAACAGGTCATTAAAAGGACAGAGTCGGCGAACATGCCCGCAGACATGCAAGTTCTACATCATAACTGATGAAATACCCTAACATGGCGAGAAATTTCAGAGCAGCAGTGAACTGTTGGTGACTGTGATGAATAATGTTCTGGAGTGTTTGCTTAGGCTGGTTTCTTTAAAGCGTTAGAAATTCCCCCTCACTAGAATCTGTATTTCATAATTCAGAAAGCTAATCTTGTCAGGAATCAAGTGCCTCTCTTCCTGAAAGCCAGACCTGGAGTTTCCTGTGTGAAGATGTAGAATTAGAGTCAACAGCAACTTAAAAATGAAAATTAATCGGCTCGTGCTTGGCGTGTAAGAGAGTACTGCGGCCTTAATGTGACTGAACGAGAATGCATATTTAAAATGCAATGTCTATCTCGGGGACAACTATAACGATGATAACAATGACTTTAAAAGGAAGAGAAGAAAAGCCAGCGAGGTGTGAGCAGTGAGCAGTCACGGGGAAGGAGGACAGTGGGGTCTCCACGCACAGCCCCTGGCGCTGGCTGGTGCCGGATCGGACCTGAAAGGCAACCAGTTCAGCACCTCCCACCTCGGTGGGGGGTGCGGCAGAAGTGGGTTGACTATGAGGTTCCTCTGCCCTCCTATGGAAAAGGACATGGGTTCCCTGGAGTAAGACAGGGGCATGGACAGAAAGGGCGTGTGGGTCTAAGGGAGAGGTCAGGAGGAGATGGACTGGATAACACTCACAACCTGAATGGATTCTTCTAGAAAAACCTAGGCAGCACCTGGGCTGAAGGGGAAGGGGCTGGGAGGAGTTGGGTTGCTCTAAGGGAACGAAGCAGTGTAGCGCACTCCTGACGCGTGCTGGCCAGAGACAGCCAGTGCCTCCCCGCCTCTCTGTACCGTGAGGCGGCCAGGGTGTGTGTTGGGCTAGACAGCTAGGGGTGTGCATGGCCGCAGCTGTGGCCCAAGGAAGACTCAGCAGAGTTTAGGTACTTGCGATTCCCCTGGCTCTTCACCCTTAGGTGGGAGCAACTGGGTCAGCAAGATTTCATAGCTAATGGGGAGTCCAGACAGGTGTCTAGAGGGAAAGAAACAGTAAGCGACAATTCTCTATTTCAAAAGCCTCTAAGAACAAGCCACACCCTCTGAGACCCCCATGTGGGAGCAACGGAGTCCACGCAGAGTGAGTGACTAACAGAACACTTCCTCACACCCGTCCACCCCGAAATGGGATTCTTGGTGCAACTATGAAAAATACTAGTTCCCCCTGAGGTACCAAGCATCCCTGCTTAAGAGAATCTCTAGTGCTTTCCGATTTCCTCTTCAGTGGTTTTGTTTTAGTTCATTTTAAGCCCCGTCTCTGTGTTATGTTTAAAGCATTTCAATATGTTCAAAACATATCAATATGTGATACAGTTTTCATCTACCACTGATTCGATTTCAGACAGGTTTTCTGACACTCTTAGATGGAAGCTTCCCTCACAGGGCTATAGTTGTATCTTCTTAGCTCTGGTTTTCCTTTCCAGTTACTTGTCAACTAAGTTCTGAAAAATTATGTCTAATTTACAAATTAAGCTTTATCAGAACATATATAGGATATGAATACATTTGATATGCCTGAAGTTTTAGGAACCCACTGGAAATCCTAGGAAGGATCCGGTAGGCAAGGGGAGGGAGGAGAAGAGTTCACGGACCCTTTCTGGGTTGATGTTGTCCAGAATAACCTAACAGTGCTCAGGGAGCAAATGGCTATGTAATGTACATGTTTATACCACTTGGCCACACCAGTTAAAAGCACTTCTGTATAATAATTCCTGAAGTGATCTGGCACCTTAAGAAGGATGGGATAGAATTCTGCCGTAGATCCTGAAAGGATTTATAAATGATTCTGAGGCTGGTAATAGGTGTTTGCTTTAGATAACATGATTTCCCTGAGCTTAATCTGGACATAATGCGCTTCCAGAGCAGGACCGCATCCAAAACTTTTACCATATCCCAGTAAAAACTGTGCCTTAAAATAACTTCTCCTTGTGTGACTAACAGGAAGTTAGAAGTCTTATTCTAGTGGGGCCGTAAAAGCTTAACAGAACAACTGCTTTTCACTGTAGATTCTAATTTCTCTTTTCGATTGTCTAAGCAGCTGCCTTGCCAGCTAATGCTGCTCTGCTTCCTGGTCACCACCCAGTCCTGCCGGATGATGCTGGTTTCTCCCTTAAACGCGCGTAGCCTTCTAAACACCTGTGGCTCCGTAACAAGGGTGGTATTGTTCGGCTGTTTTGCTCAGCAATAAGTTGACTTACCTGTCAAGATAAACCCCGCTGTTCATATTACTGGATCTCTGGATTAATGTCATATAAGAAAGGACTCTCATACTGTTGTGTGTATTTCATAAGCCTTCAGCACGGATTCCTTTTGGTATGATATCAACATCTCATGAAAGGGGCTTACTGCTGCAGGCCCAAAGGTGAATGCACTATTATGAAAGCTAACTTTGGGGGTGCAAGCTGCAAGATTATTTACTTTTTTAAATGTGAAGATTTATTTCCTTTTGTTTCGAGTGCATGGATGTTTTACTTGTGTATGCATGTTTTACATGCGTGCAGTACCCACGTTGGTCAGAAAAGGACAATGGATTCCTTGGAACTGGAGTTACAGATGGTTGTGAGCTACCATGTGGGTGCTGGGAACTGAACCTGGGTCCTCTGCGAGAGCAGCCAGTGCTCTGAACCACTGAGCCACCTATCCGATTCCTGGAAGTCTACTTTCCATGAGGGATTTTTTAGTGGTTATGATAAGAGGTTGCTGGTATCTGATACAGGAATATTGTTTAAGTATCTGGTCATTCAAGTCTGCTTTAAAAGTACATTGAAACTGGCACACAGCTATGTGGTTAATGACAGCAGTAACAGCGGGCACATTTGCCGCCCTCCTTCACCATAGCGATAATACACGAAGACAGAGAAAAGCTCGCTTCTCATCAGGTCAGAAATGATCTACACCACGATCCAAAACACTTAATTTTTGACCCTTTTTCTTTTATAAAGCATATGCTATGCGTAAAAAGAAATGTTTCCAGCTCTCTCTGGCTCTTTTTACAACTTATTTACAATAAAGCATATGTATGCATTTTAAGCCTGAAGACAGTTCTCTGGCTTAAAACAATCAATGCCATCTAGAAGCTGATTTCCATTAAATTTAGTCCACGGGAGCGGTGTTCCAGTAAACTGCAATAGAGATTGATAAAAAGATCCAAACACACACTTCCCAAAGAAGAGCAGAGTTTTAAAGGGATGGAAGATCTCGGAGGGTAAAACCAGTGACATTTGCCTCTTGCATCAGGAGCCTTTCTTTATGATATAGCTGTCTGCGGAGCTTTATTGTTAGATTTCCTTTCATGCGTTCTCTTCTGCTCGCGTCCAAGGCCAGCTGACAGCTGCCCACCTGTCCCACAAGCTTTTACCTTGTTGTGTAATGTAAATCAAGTAGAGCGGGCTTGGGGGCTCACTCCGTTCTGAAGGTGATTTTCCCCAGCCTGTAGTCAGTACTTTAGTGGAGTGTGGTAAGTATTTCCCATCGAACTACACTTAAGAAGGTTTGTTGTTTTCAGTGAATTGAAGAATAACATAATCTCTTGCCCAGTATTAGTGATCCTGTCACTTCCAGATATTTGGCCACTAGGACAGGAGCCCAAAGGCAGCTGTGAAAAATCTCCTCCCCTTCCTGATAAGAAGGTCTGGGGTTTCCTTCCTCTTCCTCCTCCTCTTGCTTGGTCCTGCAGGTGTCTCTACTATGAACACTTCTCTCTTCGGAGAGTAAGTCACATAGCTAGTATCTGCTTACTTCCTGCTAGGACTCCCTGATAACTCTTTTCGGTGTGTCCCTAGCTGTGTAGTGCGGAATGAGCCTTCTTTCTCCATCCCAGGACCACTCCTGCAATGTAAGAGAAGTTCAGTGAGATGGCATTGGCGAACTGTAGATAAAGCCATGTGCCCGCCCCGTGTGTTCTCAGATGTCATAAGCAGCATGGGAGCGTCCTCTCAGTGTACCTCTGCCTTGTTTGTACCCCACACGGAGACAGGCGTGTAACTCAGCAGCACTGTCTCTAACTCTGCCTCTCTCTCTGGGCTTTTATAGATTAAAAGAAATAATGAAGTCCAGGAGGGAACATGTGTATCCTGCTTCCTCTTTATTGTTATTAGAAGGAACTGACAGTTAAAACAACAGACAGCAAAGCCGGCGGGAACCTCATGCACAGTAAATCTTTATTAGACATCCAAGATATCCTGGGTTCTCTGTGTGGTTCTGGGGACAGCAACAGAAGTATTAAGGAACCTGTGTCATGAAGGGCTTGAGAGAAGAGCGAGAAAACTCTGACAAGGAGAGCCATTCTGGAAAGGGATTAGGGAATTAGGTGAAGGCATGCCCACCAGCCTGACGGGAGTGCTGCCCTGACATTCAGTGTCTCCCTGCAGGTTATCAGATAAGACCCCGTCTTCAGCTGGCAGGCCTCCTGCTCCATTTCCTATTGCTACAATGGTACCGCAGGTTAGGTGATTTATAAAGAAAATTATGCTTTTCTTACAGTCTGGTGCTTACAAAGTCCAAGGCGAGGAGGCTGTATCCGGTGGGCTTTCTTGCTGATAAGGGCTCTCCACAGAGTTCCAAGCTGGCGTAAGGGATCACATGGTAAATGGGGTCCAGATGGCGAGAGACAAGCTGGCCTTTGTAACAGCATTACTTTGGGGGTAACCCATTAATCCTTGAACAACAAAGTTCTCATGATCTGACAACCTCTTAAAGGGCCGGTGTGTTTCAGATCTCAGTACCTTACAATAGGGATGAACTTTCCACATGAATTTAGTGTGGATCTTTAAACCACAGGAGAAGCCCCCTGAATGTTCTCTGTTAGGGATGTTATCAACTCCAGCCCAACACACACACACACACACACACACACACACACACACACAACATAAACAGACAGACACACATGCACACACATATACATAACACATACACACACAGAGGCCTACTCCAAAAAAAGCCTATATGTTCAAGGAAGTTTTCTAAATGGGTAGGCATTCATCTGTCCTGAGCAGTTAATGGTCTAGGGAAGAAATCTAATGGTTCAAAGCAAATGGAAACAACTTGTGAATGTAATTTGACCTCCAGTCAACTGTCACTTGTTCATGTATGGAGAAGAAACTGAAGAGGCACATTATTTTTCAAATGTGTGCATGTTTTCATAAGTATATATGTGTAATGTATATGTTTTATTTAAGGTTTTTTTTTTTTGAAGGCGGATGACAGAGTAGCGCCTTTCTTAGAATGTCCCTTGTCATTAATGAAGCAGAGGATCCCTGGAATTGGCACACAGTCATCATTCAGTAAATATTTGTTAGTTAATCCAAGAGTTATTGGTAGACTCATAATTTAAAATTTCTCCAAATATCTCAGTTCAATATTCAACAGAAACCATCCTGGTAGCTCTAAGCCACACGACATCATGCAAACACCTCTGTTCCTGTTCAGCTGAGCTCTGCCAGTGGCCGGAGCGAGTTGCTGCTTCCTGAGACTTTGGGTTCTAGTCTGTAAAACAGAGTTGATAGCCTTCCCCACGTCCTAGGACTGTTAGATTAAATAAGCTTATATTCTCAAAGTGCCTGAGACAGGGACCAGCACACGCCACTGTCAACCAAGTCAGCTCTTGTGCGCTAATACAAGATTATGAACTATGCTCACCACTTTGGACTCTCCTGGAAGTGGGATGGATTTGAGTATTATGGGATTCTTTTTCCAGATTTTCAGTGACAATGAATGACATTGTCATTCATTTTGAATGACAGTGAGCAAGGAGAAATGATGTATGTAGGCTTGTTTAGAGTACGGTTAGTTTCAGAAGGGCAGCAAGAATTAATACAGCGTGAAAGTTTGCTAATTACATTTTAGCTGAATCTGAATTTTACATGTTTACTCATTCTTAGTTGCGTTTGAGAAGAAGGCCAGAACGGTGTACACCATGTAATTTATGTCAGCAAGGCAGTAACAGATTAACAGCTTTTAGATACCTTTAGCAACTAATTATTTATTTATTATTATATGTGTAATACTATTTTTAAGCCTAGCATTTATTCATCACTTACTAGATCCACTGGGCTTTTTTTTCATATGCAGAACAAAAGTGTCTTTCTTGAATGTCTCTCAGCTCTCACTCGATATCTTAAACTATAATGAGAATAATTCCAATGAAACATCTTTATGTAAATATCTGTCCAAAAGTACAGCATAGTTCCACTCCATGATGAACAGATGTGAAATATGATAACCCCTTTTAGATGGCTTCTCCATAGGAAGGGTTCTGACATCTCCCTTTCTGCAATGGCTGTGCCCCTGCTGTCTGAGCAAGGGCGTTCTGCAAAGCCTTCAAAGCCTGTCTAATAACTCCCTCCCTCCGGCATCCGAGTGTGTCAGCATCTGAGTTCACTATGGAAAAAGAAAGCTTCCTCTCTTCCCATGTATGCTTTGATTCCACATCTGTTAAATCTTCCAGCCTTCCTGGAAAACTAACAAGTGTCCTCCTTGTGTCCGTGTTTCCAGCATTGCTAATTTTAGACTGATATTGTTAAGGACACCGTGCAAATGCTTTACTGTCATTTTGAAATGTTTGAGACTTCAAATGGTCTTTTTCATCACCAAGTTTGGGGGAAAGAGAATGTCAACCGTTGGTAGAGAAATAAAATGTGACTTCCGTAATTACACTTGGTGATCTATGTGATTATTCGTGTTAAAAGAAAAGAAACACTAATAGAAATCTATGTCATGTGCATGCTTTGGTCTTCAGCTTTTGATTGGTTGTCTATTGAATATAAAATGTGGCAAGGCTTTCTGAGAAGGGTTTTTTCTTTTACGTTTCTTTGAATTTTAACTGGAATTTGAATGTGACTACAACATCCCAAACTTCCATCTTGCAAATAGAAAGTATCAGTAATATACAAATATAAGTTGAAAATGAAACCCTCACAGCAAACATGTATTTGAAACCATACAACTTCTGTTCTATGTATCACTGCAGAGGAGGAGACAGCTGAGGGATAATGAGTTTAAGGGACTGGCCTGGCATTGTATAGCTCATCATTGGCAGCCAAGGACGAGAACTCAGGGGCCAGGGGCCATTCCATCTCAGCGCCCGCTGACATTGCTGGCTGTCTTCTCCCAGCTACCTCCTTTTAATATACACTGTCAGAGAAGTCACACAGAACAAAGGTGAGCGAGCTGTTCTACAACAGCTCGGGTGGTGTCGTGGTTGTAAAGCATTAGATGAGAACAGTAAGGAGGCCTGCAAGTTTGGTCTCCCTGAAAGGCCACAAAGAATTCATTCCAAATGAATCATTCATCAAAAGTCCAAGACCGAATAAGCAGGGAGTCATCGCGAAACCGTGGTTAATACCCACACGTACCCTTTAAGTACACCTACCCATGTGATGAATGAACCATCAGTAGTTCCCATTTGTGTTAACCCAGTGGGCATGCTGTCCTTGGGCTACAGTCACTAAACAGCAGTGCTTTTCAGTAAAATTTCTGATTGGCTCATGTCTCTGAAATTATGAGTGCAGGAGGCAATCTCATGCACCTTCTAAATGACTTCCTCTTGTTTAAACTTCTATTGTTATAAAAAGCCATAAATTCACCCTTTCTTAGAATGCTGTGGCAAAGACTCAGCGGAGTTTTAATGTAATCCTTTCAAATGGAACCATCTATGATAATCAGTTTCCATTAAACTCTTGTATAGAGGACACTCGGTGACAGCAGAACACCACCCATATGACACCATGACCTCATAACTTGTGGGAGAAAGTTCTAGAACTAAAAATAAATCACGGGGCTAAAAAGGCTAAAGTAGGAGGAGGCGAAAGAGAGACAGTTACAAAGGCAATCTTCCAGCGCTTTCCCAGACTGTCCAATAGCCAGATGACACAGAGCAGAACGGCGTACAGCCCACCAGCTCTTCCTTGCACACACGGCCTCGTAAGTGCTCATGTTTCTCAGTCTCTGCTGCTGCCCCAGTGGTGCTTCTGACCGCAGGAGACCGGCGGGATCCAGCGCTCAGGGAGCACCCTGAACCCTACAAACACTCTGCCTGGGAGCCTTCCTTCAGGCTCACTTTGTCTCGCCCCTCTAGTTTTGATTGTGGGACATCTCCTAATTAAATTTGGGAATGAAAATTTTCATATTATTGTCCCCAAAGTAATTTTTAAAAACTCATTGTTGCTGAAATGTAGCAGTACCCAAAGGGTCTTTGTAAAGTGTCACGATTCCAAACCCAGGGGCAATGTTGGGTGGTTTTCAGATGCTTGGTTTTGTAGCTCCCTTTGTCTCCCCTGACAAAATTCGAGCCTGGAAATGTTCACAGTTATAGAATGTTTGGAGTTCCTCAGTGCTGGACTTTGTAGCTGACAACTTTAAAGCAAACTTAGTTTATATTTCATCAGACTTCATCCTTAACTTAAGCACAGTGATGCTTTCAGCATTGCTTCTGAGTTAAATTAAAAACATAAATATTGGGCCGGAGAGTTGGCTCAGTAGTTAGGTGTGTACTGTTCTTTCAGAGGACTCAAATTCAGTTCCCAACAGCCACACTGGGTGAGTCAAAACCACCTGCAACTCCAGCTCCAGGTTGATCTGATGCCCTCTTCTGGTCTCGGGGAGGGTAGCACTCACATGTGTATACCTACACATCCCTCATACACATATATGCATAATTAAAATAAAAGCATATAAATGTGGAGAAAGAGAGACTAGATAGCATTGCAAGGTTCTATATTAGACATAGCACAAACTGCTTATTGTGTCACAGGATACTTTTAGAGCCACACGGCAGCCTACACAGTGCCCGGAAATGTCTGTAAAGTCTGTCTGACACATAAAGAACCCCTTTGACTCAACAACAAAATCACTCAATGAAACAGAACAAAGGATTTAATAAATATTCATCTAGAGAATTGTAAGTTGCCAATAAGCCCATGAAAAGATGTTTAATATCATTAATCAAAAGAAAATGCAGATCAAAACCATAATGAGATACCACACGGCCTCAAGACTCCTATTATTAAAAACAGAAACCACTAAGTGTTGGTGAGGATTTGGGAAAACTGGCATTCAATGAACGCACAATGAGAAGATAAAATGATTGTGTTACTATGGAAAGCAGAGGAGATTCGCCCCCAAATAAAAAGTGATTCACACTGTACCTAAACTAAACCTGCCATGACAATCTTTTCCTGAGCAGAGGACCACACAATGAGCTGGGAAAAGTTTGATTCCATTTCATTTGAACGCCGTTTATTGGTATTTAGCGCTATGCTCTATGCTAAGAGACAAGAATTAAAAAAGAATATGGTGATGTCCTTACACCCAAGGACATCATTCCTAAAGGCAGGTGGCGTTAGTCTTCTCTGACAGCCGCAACGGTACGTCTGCGCAAGACATTCAAGCTGAGCTCTTTTTTTTTCATTGTTAACATTTTTATTGCACGTGTATGAATGTTTGACTTCTCTCTCTCTCTCTCTCTCTCTCTCTCTCTGTGTCTCTCTTTCTCTGTGTGTGTCTGTGTGTGCTCTATAGTTTAACTTATTTATGTAAAATGTAGAAAGTGCTTCTCTCATCACAGGCATATGATTTCAAGTTCCAGTGTCAGCATGGACTTATTTATTTAGTCAGAGCCTTGATACACACACACACACACACACACACACACACACACACCCCTAGCTAACCTGGAACTTACTGTGTAGATCAAGCTGGCCTTGAATCTTCAGTGAGCCTTGTGCCTTTGGTATTAAAGGCATGGGCCTTGTGACCATCCACCACGTGTGTTTTCTTTGTGCAGTGTGCTCTATTAGGTAAGAGTATACATAAATTCAACACTAGTCCTTTCCCATTCTGAAGCAACAAACGAAATCTGAGGCAGAGGCAGGAAAGGGTCAGGTAAGCAGACCGCGAAAGTATAATGCTGAAATGCTGTCACGGAAGAAATAACAACTCTTCAGAGAGATGTGCGCTAAATTCCAAAGAATGAATAGATTATTGAAGAGCGCAGCTGAAGTCAGGATAAACCGGGAAGGAGGTTTCCAGGCAGAAGGTGCATACGCGTGCGGGCTTCAGGCTGGTGGAAGAGCAGCGTGTTCAGCATGAAGAGACATGCACTATGGCCTGAAGGTAGAACCCACTACCAAGGAGAGTAGCCCACTAATGGTAAACTATCATAGATTAAGGAACATTGAAACTTCATAATGTAAGAGAGCGAGGTGTGTAAGACCTCAGAAATTGGTCATAGACTGAATCTTCTATCTCAGATTTGAAATATGAGAGAAATGGTGTCGATTTTGTATCATTTGCTTTTTTTCTGATGCTCTGACAAAACGTCATGATCAGAAGCAGCTTACGAAAGAGAGTTCATCGTGGCTGATGGGTCCAGAGGGATGAGGTCACTAGCGGGGGCGGAGTGGCAGCAAGCCTCAGGCATGAGCCAGAGCAGGGAGCTGAGAGGTCACAGCTCAGCCACAAGCAAGAAGTGGAGAGCAAACAGAAGGGTGGTGGGACTGGAAATTCTCAAAGCCCACCTTGGTGACAGTCTTCCTGCAGCAAGGCCACACCTAACCGTCTCCAGAGTCAACGCAGCTGGAGATCCAGTGTTCAAATGCCTCAGACTACGGGACAGTTCTCCCTCAAATCACCACACGTGGATAATACAATGCCATCCCATTGATTCAGTTATCTCGAGGGTAGCTAAAGGTTAAAATCGTATAACCTAGCTACTTGCTAATTTTATCCCTCGATGCTTAGATTCCAGGCAGTGTTTTCTTTACAGGGCAGCACAGTTCTCCACGACATCCACACGCGTTTAGCCTCGTGTCTCCTGTCCGCTCTCACTTGACTGCTCTCCACATGGTTTGTTCTTTTAATCTGTCCCATAAACCATTCTCCTCTGTTCCGTTATCATCCCTATGAGTCTTTCAATCTCCTTCCGTTTGAGTCAGTATTTTGTGGCACTAAAACATTTAAACCCAAAAGAATATTCTGCCTGTTTAGAACCCAAGGGGGTCCGGGTTGGTTTAGACTTGTATGTTGAAGCAAACTTTAAAGCTCAAGCACATTCTCTGACAAGACATTCCGTATTCTGTGCTGCTTCCCCACAGCTTGTCTCTCAGGCATGCCACACACTCCGTCGGAAGCTATGTTCACCGGGGAACGCCCTTCGTGGAAGGAACGGATCGTGGGGAAGAACAATACTGACGACCAGTTTTACTTGACCTACCAGGACAACACAGGCTGCAATTCAAACTCTGATGTATGGGTCTACTTAACATGTCACCCGGGAGATGAACTGCCCTCTGAGAGAAAGCCAGTTGGCCTGCCCAGGTCCAAAGCAAGGATGGTGGAAATCTCAGGCACCGTGAGTTCTGAACATAGATCGCACACTTTAATCTATAAAGCGATGGCCCAGCCACATGGCCTCCCCATTCACTCTCGTCTGTCACTTTACAGTTAGTGGAAGGAAATAGTCTACAGTTTCCTTTTCCCATTTTTGTACAAGTATATATTATATGTCGACTCTTCCTTTTTTCACCCCATTAATCCCCTTTGTCTGGAGACATTTTTACTTCTGCTGTCACATCGTATGTATGTACATGGTTTTGTGTATCTAAATAAAATCTAGGAAAAACCAACAAGAGAAAAAAAATACACAGTCTTCCTGGGGCTTGATTCTCTACAAATCCCCAGCGGCACCCAATTTCTTACAAGTGACATAGCTTTGTTCTTTTTTATGGCTGAAAATTTCTGTTTTATTCACCTGTCTTTGAATACCTTGCTGGTTCCATAATTTACTATGGTGCACAGTATTGCAAGTGAACACTGATGTGTAACTCTTTCTGTCCTATGCTGACCTGGAGTCCTTTGGGCAAATACCCAGGTACACCTGGGTCATATAGAGCATCCATTCTTGGAGTTTTAATCTCCACACTGACCTCCATACAGTGGCTGGACCAGTTTACATTTCTACCACAGCATGTCAGAGTTCCCCACATCTCCCCAGCATCTGTCCTGACTTGTTTCTCAATGACTGCCATTCCAACTCAGTGGAACCTCAGTGTAGCTTTAATTTCCATTTCTTTGATGGCTAGTGAGTTTGAATATATTTTCATATATTTATTGGCTATTCATAAACCTATCTATTAATTGGGTTATTGATCTCTACACTGGTCACACTGCAAAAGAAAGAATAGGACATTTCTAGGAAATAGAAAGAAGAGTGAGGGTTTCAAAACGCCACTCTCTAGAGTCTACACAACCATCACGGTCGTTAATCCCCAATGTCTGGGTTGCCTGCACTAGGTCCATACAAGACTGGCTCTGTAAGCAATCGGTATGAAAGGAAGAGGGACTCATGGGCTCTACCCTTTACCAACAAACTACTGGCTACTGATAGATTCTGCAAGATAAATGCGTCATCCGGGACATTCATTGTCCATAGGAGAGAAAGCTAGCTGGCTTGTCCAGCTCACAGAAAAGACAAAGAAAGTCTCAAGCATTGTGCCTTGCACATTGAGGTCTGATCATAGGTTGTATAGGTTGTATAGTGTGTTTTCAGTTGTATACATACGACTGTACATAAGTACTGTTCCCAGCAACTACCAAAGGATACTGAACCATGGTCACAAAGGGCAGCCTTGGTTAAACCCCGTGGTCATAAAACAAAACAGACATCATTGCGAGAGGAGTTTATGAAGAGGAAGGAGAAAGACAGAGGTGGCAGAGAGTTAGAAAGGGTGAACCACGAGAGTGGGCAATACACTTCTTGTATGTATATAAAATTATCTAAGGGCAGATTTAACTTGTAAAATACTATATAAAAATTGAAGAAGACACTTAGAATGGGGAAAAACTTTCACATTCATGGACTGGATAAATTAATACTGTGAAAGTGGCTATTCTGCAAAAGGGGATCCACAGGTTCATTGAATGCCCCATAAACATACCAGTGCCATTCTCAGCATAAATGGAAAATACAAGATCACTCCCTCTCAGTCTGCAGGAAAAACCGACCCCAAGCGGATCAAATGCCTCAGTGTAAAATCTGAGACTCCAAGGAAAAGTAGGGAAACCCTTCAAGACATAGGGAGAGGAGTCGACCTTCTCAATAGGACTCTAGCCATTCAGAAAATCAGGCCAGCCATCGACAGATGGGACCTCATGAAACCATACAGCTTCTTTATAGCCAAGTAGACAGGAAAGAAAGAGACAGCCTTGGTTAGGTATACACATGAATAAGGATTAACATCTGGAATATACAAAGAACTCAGAGAAGTAAACAACAGGAAATACTTTTTTTTTTTAACCAGTGATTAGAAGCTCTGCTGTTGGCCAAGCTGCAGACTGGGGAGGGTGATGCTCAGTCTCATCAAAGGCCTTTGCTAAGCCCTGACCCATCGATACCTTACTGCTGCTTGGGGGTGTGCGAAGGCCACAGGTCCACAGAAGCAAATTTTTCTCAGTAAAGCAATCTATATTAATAGCTGCACAGGACTTAAATCTACCAGAAAATCATCTAGCAAGAGAGGAAAAAAAAAAAAAAAAACAACCCTGTAACTCCAACAGTTCAATAGCGATTTGGCATAAAAACAGTCCTACTAGAACCAGTAGCACAGGCCTGCAATCCGAGCACATGGGAAGCAGAGTCAGGAGGATCAGGAGTTCAAAGCCACCCTCTGCTCTTCAGGGACATAGTGAATTCAAGGCCAGAAAACAAGAGAAGGAGGACTCAACATGGAAAGCCTTTAATATTTCCCCTTTTACCTCTACCTGCCTCCCTAGGAGTCTGTGTGCTAAACAAGAGAGATGGTTGGTTGTGGCCTGTGCTCCGCGGGAAAACTGGGGAAGGTGAGCTACAGGAGAGGGCTTATCGCCATGACGAAACACACGACAGACAACTTAGAAGGAGGAATTACATATCTGAGCTCATGGCTTCAGATCTGGTCTATCACATTGAGGAGGATACGGTAGACAAAAGCATTCACATCATGGTGGCCGGGACTTACAGAACAGGGGAGAGGGAGGAGCCAAGGGCCGGTACCTCTAAGGATAAGAGACAGCCAGTGACTTACATCCCTCCCAGGGGACTCTCCATCCAGGCATACACACAGGGTGCCCCTAGCTCTTTCATTCTGGTCTCTTCAGAAGCAGCCTGCGTATAGAAGCCCGTTTCCTTTCTCCCTCTGCTTCCTGGGGGCTCCGCCTCTTGGTGTGACTGGCCTCCCTACCTCTCTTTCCCGAGGCCCCACTCATGGTTCATTCTGGCCATCTCCGTCTATGTCCCTGCCTACCAGAGACCCCTCTGCCCCCATGCTTGCATAGTACCCTGGTGGACAATATCAACCAAAGAATGGAGCTCCCACCCATCAAAGACAGGGCCAGATATCCACACCGAGAAACACCTCAAGCGTCGTAACTTCAGATGCCTAGATCCCAGCACAAGAACACAAATATGAATGGCCGAGACAACATGTCTCCTTCAGAAGCTGTAGGCCGACTGCAATAGGCCCCGAGAAGTGCAATTTTGCTGAAGCACAAGACAAGGGCTTCAAAGCGGCGAATATGAATATGTTTAAAGACTTTAAAGAGTATATGAACAGACTGCCTTAATGAAGACTGAGAAGACGTCCAAGACACAGAAGTACAGACAGATTCTCTGAAGAAAAACCAAACTGAAGCAAAACTGGAAAGGAAAAACCTAGATGGCAAATGAAACATCAGCGATAAGCCTCACCAACAGATTACAAGACGGGAAAGACAGAATTCCAGGTTTTGAAGACAGGTAGAGGAAATGGATAGCTCAATCAAAGACAACGTTAAATCAGCCTCCTGTGCCAACACGCGGGCCTGCTGGTATCTTGGTTTGGAGTTGGGGCGAGGGCAGAGGCCCTTGGCAGCAGATGTCTTGATCTCAACAGTTGAGAATCTCAGCCGAGCCTAACCGGAATGGTTGTGTTTCATTTGGGGAATGTGGATAACAGAAGCATCCACTAAGCTCCCACTTGGTGCTGAACCCTGTTTTGGGTGCTGGAATTGAGAATCCAAAAGGAAAACACCAACCAGAACAAAACAATGAGAGAACACGGCCATTGCTAGCAAGGACCCTAGCAGAGGGTGGTTTCAAGGACCGTGGTGAACTCCCTGCTCCTCCCTGCTCTCTGTCCAAGTGGACGTTGCACGCACAAGTGTGTGCTGGGCTGTGAGACGAAGAAAGGAAAAAAGGACGTGTCCGAGTCTGTGATCCCTAACCGTGGGGAAGGGTGCAAACCACAGGTGATCAGCTGTCTGATCGCTGTAAGCACCGGTGCTGGAACCAAAGCCCGAGGCTGGGTGAGGACGAGCCTAGCCGGGGCTGGAGCAGAAAAGGCTGAGCCTAGAGTAAAGGGCAGAGACTGGGAACAGCTGCCTGGAGAAAGTCATCCTGCAAAGCTTGCTTTCTCCTGGCAGCCAGGCCTGGGGTCAGAGCAGGTCAGCAGGGGGAGGGTCGGTGCTGTGTGGCTATGGCGTGGGCGTGGCCACAGGGCTGTGCCCTGCAGAAGGCCTGCAGCTGTAGGAGACCTCCTAGTTGCTGTGGCCTTGCTTATGTCCTACAGAGATGGACACAGGACGACCTGCCCCAATGATGGAAGCTGTTTAGGAAAATCCAGAGACAACTGTTAAGATTTCTGCTTTACTCCTGGGTTAGTTTATTTAAATTTTGTCTGTCTCTGGAGCTCAGCTAAGGTATATCTTTTTAAGAACCTCATGGTGTCTATTTTCTCTCCACTTACACAGGGCTTTGGAAGCCACTAATAATGCACTGCCTGCATTGTTAATACCCTTTGTGGACACACCCTTCCCTGATTTGCCCAAGCACATGCATCTGAAATAACCCACTTGGTACTCTGCCCTGCAGCCTGGCAGGCTGAGATCTGCCCTTGAGTCGGAGATCAATCCTCACATCAGTGGCCTATGGCAGACACGAACATGTGTCAGCTTTGCTGCAGCGACCGATGGGACCACAGCGCTTCTGTTTCTGCCATACCACACTAGCTCTTCAGAGGGTACCCGGCACATGCAGCATGTGCAGCTAGGAGCTAACAAAGGGTAAAGCAGCCTATTAAGCAGGATACAAGCGACTAAGCAGTATGCAGAAGGAAGACAGTTCTTCCCTGTCTCATGAGGTGGTGATGGTGGAAGGGCATTGCAGGGAGGGCTGGCAAGTGTTCGGGTGGAGGGGCAGAGAGATGGCTAAGCCAGGACCTGTAACCACTGTATCCTCGATTCTGTTTTATTTACTAACTTTGACTGTTAGACTTTAGTAAAAGAGGCTTCAGATCTTTTTCTCATCATAAACTATAGAGAATATAAAAAGGACGTATCCAGCGAAGTCATTTAAGAAATGACTTGTTCTCTGACATTCAAATTGTATGTGCATATTTGATTACACATCATTAAAAATTTACTACCGCTGGATTTGTATCATGCGATTGTTTGCTTTAATAATTATCTATTGCAATTAAAATGAATCAACTGCATTGGTCACAGTTAGTTAGATTCATTCGTTGTCTTTAAGCATGAAAGTCTGGTTTTAGTGCTTCTGAAGCAACGGTCCTACAATTTTGTGTCTCAGCAGCTTAAGTCTGTAAGACTCATAAAACTTTTGAGTTCTGCTTCTATTGATCTGAGACTTACTTGCTAGCATGGTTTTAAAATGTCAAGTGAAGGAGTAGAAACAGGAAGGAGCCACCCTTCTTCCTCACAAAGGTAAAATAAAGATGTGGAAATTGATTAGAACAGCCGATATTTCATGAAATTTTACATAGGAGGGAATAGAGGTACTGGGTTTGGAAAAGACAGCATGCAGAGAATGGCATACAAGTCTTTATGTCGTTGTGAGGAGCGCTGTGTACACTGTTGCTAATATTAGCTTGATAATTTTATGAGCATATCATTACCGAGCTTAAGCTTATTCCTAAGATCGGAACCAAACGGCACCGGATCAGAATGTGACTGCTTCCCCCAGATACTGTGTAGCTGTTTCCTCTGAATTGAAGGACTCTCTTCTTGGGGGATGGGCAGGAAGCTGAGAAAACCTGAAAGAGGACCAGGACACACAGGAGACCTGCGGCCTCACTTCCAGGTTATAAGAGCAGTAACAGTTGCCTGGGGGAGGTGCTCACTTCAGGCTGGTTCACCAATCTGCAGGCTTGCTCATGTCTCCCCGAGGGTGAAGTCACATGACACGAGCATCACCACCAAAGCATGACAGGGTCAGTTCTGTAAGATGCACTTATTCATCGACTGCGAGTTTCAGGAGGCCTTGAGTTTTGCTTCCCAAAGCCCTGGCCACCTGACTCAGTCAGAACAAGTTGTCAGGGGACTCTGGAGTGCTGCAACATGGCTTTTTGAAGCCTAAGCCCCATTCTTGGGAAAGACGATGTGTTTCTTTTAACCTCTTCATAAATTTGTAACTTGTTGCAGAGCAGAAACAAGGGGGTAAACACGAGTCAGTGCAAATCTGTCAGGATCACTGGAAATGTTACTCAGAGTACACATTTGCAGGTGTCAGAAAGGCTATGCACTTGTAAAAGAGTTAATTGTTTATTCCAGCCCCTCTGGTGGTTAGAGGAGTGGAAGGCCTGTCCCCGGCTAAGATGCAAAGTCCTCTCATCTTGGACACTAAGCCAGAAGGCAAGCAGCATTAGGAAAACCTGTGCTCCTTCGTTATCTTTAGCACGGTTTGCACACGGCACTCTCACGAGGACTTACGCACATCCGTTGCTACTTCAACGTTTCGTTTCTAGGACACTAATCAGTCAGGTGGAACTTGGGTGTTCTCAATCACCATGTAGCTTACTCTGCAGCTGTGTGTCGGTCGGGGCGTGGGTGCGGGAAGAATTTCCTCTTCTCAGTGACTAGAAAGCATCAGTTTGGATTATAGATAAAATAAAAGAAGTCTTCATTAAATTATTAAGGAAATCGGTGTTTTTATGTTTTATGAATCGGAACAACATCTCGCAAAGTAAGGCATCTTTATTGTGTGTCCTGGAGAAGGAAAAGTCAGAGCAGACAACACTGACAATTAGCTAAATAAAAACCACGAGTCTACATCCTTAAGGATAAGCAGGTTGGGTAGCAGGAGTTTCATCTTTTAGCGTTTCCCATATTTACCGAAGTCGTGGCTGATTAGGACCTGTGCAATCTACTTCTTAAGTCAATTTGGAGTATTTTGTTTGGTAAGAGGAAGCATTCTTCCAAAGACGGCTGTCAGAGCCTGGACCCCTCAGCAAGGGAAATGGACAGAGAACACAGGACTGAAGCTGAGGGCAAGGTTTGGAAATATTCTAAAACTTCGAATATATTTAGGAAACTCCTTACAGGAGTGATGGGAGCAGTTGCGAATGACTCTTTGCTGGATCACGAAGAGGATGGGGAATCTCTGGTAAAGACTCGGGACAGGAAGCGGCAGCCATTCTTTGTGGGATGCAGACCCGCATCTGTGCCTCACACCATCACCATGGTGACGGCTCTAGCCTGTACTGCTCTAATGGCTCCCCTCTCAGGGAGACTGCCTGCAGCCTCTGTCTTCAGAGGGACCACACTCTGCAGATCTAATGGAAGTGCCTCTGGCAGGATAGTAAAAAAGAATCTTGAATACTCAGAATTATGTGGGAAGAACACACCCGGTGGTGGAGCCAGCGCCTTCTGGAATCGCTCAGGGTAAACCGTCCAGGTGTTATTGCTTAGCAGCCTTAGCGGGTAATTGTGTTCGAGAGTGGACCAGTTCTTGCAAATGTGGACAGACAGCAAAGACTTGGTTCTTCTGTGTAAATTCTTTCCTAAATGTCTTCGCCGTGTAGGTGGAGAAGTGGATGAAGAAGCTGAATTGTTTGTGATTATATAGGCCTGTCTACAGGGCCGCAGTGTGGATCTCATTTTCTGATAAACCCACATGCCGGATATTTGCTCCCAAGCCAAATATCCTACAGAGTGCGCTCACGGCTCATTTGCATGTGCAGGATGCCGTATTCATTTGGCTGTATGCTATTTAGTCTGATGAGGTGGAATGAACGTTGTCAGAGAATTTTACATTTATTTAACCACATATCCATCTTCTGGCTAATTAAGAAGAAAACTGATTCATAATCCTTTGAATTGCATATGCATTGGCAGGAACGCTTTCTTGAGTACCGATTAGCAATCTAATCTTCTAAGCCTCATGCGGGCTCCCAACCATCTTCCATTTACTGGCATTAAGACTACGGGCTAGAGTCCTGAGGAAATGGAATGGAGGACCTGTGCTGTGTTTAATTATTCCAAAGCCCTTTGTCTTCTACTTGTAAGGTACAATGTGGGAAAGGCTTCCGGCTCATGCCTAAGAGCTTCTCTAACAACATCGAGATCCACTGGAACAAAGACACATTTGTTGAGTTCCAGATGCAGATGCTGGCCTGGCTCTATAGAGGTAAACCACAAGTGTTTGCACTTGAGCACGGAGAGAAGAGTTGTTTGAACACTTGATTTGCCAATGCTTAGAGAAGCAACTACTGCGTATTACAAAGTACCAGTCACCCGGTGTGTTAGAAAGAGACTTACAGAGCTGCATGTGACTGGCGATCTCAGGGGAGCGCGCCCTGGGAAGCTGGGTGATTGTCACGCCCAGATGAGATTATACCCAACCTGAAGATGAAGAAATGGATTCTGGGCATTTCCGAAGAGGCAGGAAGGTGATGGCAGTACGGTGTAGTGGGCAGAGCACAGGGTTATACTGTAGACAGCAGCTTCTTTCTGCCTGCTGGTGCTTGGGCAGTTCGCTAAAGCTCCCAACCTCCAATTACTCTCACCAAGTGGGCAGGAAGGTCTGCCTGCTTTGAAGCTGTGAAGGAGCTCAACTGATATGATGTTTTTGACATTGCCTTGCCAACTACGATTCTACATAACTGAAGACACTAATGCAATAACAATACAATAGTCAGCACAGTTGCAATGTCACTTGACATCAAATACTCACTCCATGCAGACACGAAGGGAGGCTTGGTACAAATTCGCTTACTCTGTGTTATAACGTTACTAACTTCATTTTGCAAAACAGGATATTGCGCAACTTGGATTAAACATCCTGACACAGGTCTACCTGACAGCACCCTGTGCTTTCCCCATCACAACCACGGGGAACGACTGCAGTTCACCCAGGGTGCATGCTATGTGCATGAGACAGTATGACAGGGAGGTCAAGGCCAGTCTGAGGCGCATCGTAAGACTTGATTTCAGGAAAACGTATCCTGGGGAAATGGACTGAAATCTGTAAGTTTCAGTCACTTAGCTAATAAGTAACAAAGATTGTTAAAGCTCTACAAATCCATTTGGGTTCATTTATAGCACTACTGACTGGCCTCACGGTACCATAAAGCACTTACTGTGTGATCGTGACAGTGGAAGACAAGCGGAAGGACGGACGAGGTGTCCCGTGTGAGAAGGCAGGGAGCGAACCGCGGCTTCTCCCCTGTGCCCATGATTGCTTCATTTTAGTAGGGATTTGGCAAAGCAAGCGAGAGGCTCCTTTCTGATTCTCCCATCCCAGCAAGCCGGCCCCAAGTGCTTATTAAAATACGTGAGGATTTGTAGCAGGACACCCCTTCCCCCTGATTGAAGCCGCTGCTGTAACCTGGGCCTTCTGTAGAGTCACATTGAGCCCAGAAAAACGGCCTGGAAGCCATTTTCTATTCTATAAGCAAGAAAGATTGCTTATGGAATATGTAGAAATGCAGAAATCCCCCTGGATGAATTGTTGGCATTCTCCAGCAGCAGACTGAAGCTCTGAAACCACATTCCTTCCATCCACAGATTCTCAAACAACCCAAGATTGAAGATATTTGAAAAAATATTTCTTAAATCAGCATATAACTATTGACGTATCATTTACTTTAGACTGCGTATTCTACATAATCTAGAGATTATACGAAATACACAGGAGTGTTGTGCGTGCGTATAAGCAAACACCGCATGTATCACTTAGGGAACTTGGATGTCCGTAGACTTTGGGATTCATGGGGGTGTGGGGACCAGTTCCCTGTGGATATTGGGGGTCAAGTGTGACTTCCTTTAAGCCTACAACACTTACTCTGAAATAAAGGAAGGATTTTGGTAACAAGCAGGACCCTCCAAGGCTTTGCTGGTGAGCCATGCTTTTGTTAAGGCTTTGTCTAATGATGCTCCGTTCCCAGCCTCCCTGCAGCCGACTGGCTCCATCAGCCCCAAAGGAGCCTCTGGCTGCCTCTTCTGCTCCCTGGTAGGCACGAAAGAAAAGGGAAGAGAGCCTTTTGTCCCAGGGTAACTGTGACATCATCCCGTCCTGCCGTAGGTGTAGAAATACAGCTAGCTTTGAGTCTCAACAATTTAAAGGTGAAAACATGTGATAACGGTTCCTGAAGCGGTTGGAATACAAACAAACAAAGAAACGAAAGGGCATCTGCCTCTGCCCTGTTGACACAGAACTGCTAAGTGGGTAATTGGCTCCCACATTGCAATCATTGTAAACAATTGGACCCAAATTATAAAATATCTGTTTTAGACATTCAAAAGGAAATAGACCTGGAGTGGGGGTGGGGGAGAGGAGGAAATGGAGCAGGTGAGTCCTGCAGTCTCCTCAGTTCTCCATCCTGCTCTGAACTGAGGCAGGGGGTCCGGGGTGGGGATGGCAGCTTCTGTTGAGCACACATCACATTGAATTGAGAAGATACAGGTAAAAACTCAGGAAGAAGAAATGACTGCAACTTATGGAACTGAAAGTCAGAGAAAACAGAGCTATGCAAATGTAGGTTCTCCTTGTGTCACATGCACAGACCTCGGCCATGTGGACGGAGCTCAGGAGAATGTGCAAATGAATGCTCAGCTGCCTTGCTATTACCAAGCTAATAAAGTCCTTATCTGTGACCTAGCAAGTCTGCACCATTTACTTACACTCTAAAGGCTGTAGCAAGTTCGTTTATTAGCAAGAGAAATACGGTTTCAGAACCTACACAGATCTCAATACTGATCGAGATAGAACTTTCTGAGAAATAAAAGGTGAAGGACTCAAGGTTAAATATTAGATCTGAGACCCGTCCCTAACAATTGTTTGGGGTGTCACAACAAGCACGTAAGGCATAAGTAGCTTACACACTGTGGAAAAACATCTCCCAGTCTGAGGGCTGAGAACTGCAAGAGCCTGGTGGTTGTGGTGCCTGGTAAGAGCTCACTTCCCCAGAGACTGCCCTACGACTCCGCTAACCTCAGTGGTGGAAAGAGTGGGGTCTACCCACGTGGACTGTTTATAAGCCACTGCGCTCGTTCATGATGGCTCTGCTGCAATGACCTCATCACCAGCCAGTCCCAGGACTCCCACTGCCGAATACCATCTCTGTGGTTGTGGCGACTTCTACACATCAGCTTGGGAAGGACACATGAAGACAAAACCGCGTTTTTAAGGTCTCAGGTTTATTTGCTCTGAATTACTCATTTTATAAACATTTTCACAGTAAAACGAGGGTGGAGTTTTGAACAGCCGAATTACCTATGTACTTTCTCACCGATGTTCCTCGTAAGCAGTGGTTTGATTCTGAAGTGTCTCCCACAGTCTCATGTGTTTGCAAACTTGGTTCCCAGATGGTGACACTGTTTGGGGAGAATGTGGGACCTGGCTGGTAGGCACGGGTCACTGGAGTCCAGTCTTCAAAGGCTGTGTCCTTTCTTAGCTTCTGGTTCTGATCTCTCTGTTCTGCGCTCTACTAAGACGAGAGCAAGCCTCGCAAGCAAGTTCCTGCCACCAGGCATCTAGGTGCCCCAGCTGCCCTGCTTCCCTGCCAGGACGACCTTTTCTGCCTTAAGGTGCTTCTGTCAGGCATTTGGCTTCAGCAATGAAAAAAAGTAACTAACATACAGACGAACTGACCTCGGACCCAGCTACACGCTCTGAAATGCCTTTGCTTCAGTTGATTGGTGTGAGGAGAGAGGTTGTCTGTGGGCTACTGCTAGCCAGTCATGGAACACAGTAGCCTCGCAGAGGAGGTGGTTCCTGAGAGCCATGGGAACTCTTGCCCATGGCTCCCGCTGGCGCCCATGAGGCCACGTGGATTTTCATTGAATGGTATGGGTGTCAATAGGGTTTTTTTCACCATTTCCTTTTCTTCTCTCTTTCATTAAAGTTCAGATTTGTGTCACGATTCGGTGATTCTCAATTCCTTGTCACCCATTCCCCCATAAACTCTTGCAAGGTTAAGCTCATCCTGGTTTCATACGATTGGAAGACCTGAATGTTTGGAGCAGCCTACCGATGCCTCTGGTATGCTCTCACCATGCGTAGGGCCCATGGCTCCAACACAGCAGAACATTTTCAATCCTCTTCTGTCATCATCTTCTATGTCCGTTATTCTCCCCTCTTTGTGACATATGAGAGTGTGACGAGGAGTTATTCTACATTACTTTCGATTAAAACTGAATCACGGACAGAACCGGAGTTCACTGTGCGAAGTAAAATAATGGCACCTTGTGCCTGTCTCCATCGCAGAGAGGCGAGCCGTTTAAGGAGATGGTTGTGTTGACTCCAGCCTGGCCATTACACAGGTCACTCATAAACCCACCAAAGCCTTGCATGGTGCCCTCAAAAGTATGCAACAATTGTACACAGATTAAAAACAGACTGTAGGCACAAGACAGTAGGGATGTAGTCAAGACCTATAATAGGCCAGTTGTAGAAGCCAGAAGAGTCCAAGAATGTGCTTTCACGCTTTGGCTACCTGTACAGCTATGAGAACACTCACACGTGAGGTTTGATGTATAGCATCTTCATACTTGAACCATATGTCTCCTACGTGTGGAGGCAGAATGAGCCTGTAATCGCTGTCACCATGATGCCAGAAAGAGAAAGAAAGGAACCTTCTAAAGGAGTTACCTTTTAAAGCTGTGTAGCTCTTCTCTCCTCGATAAAATCAGGATGGCGACAGTGCATTTTAGTTCAGCCCTTGGAGCCCTACCCAGGAAATGTAAGAAGTTACAAAAAAATGTAAGCGTGGGCTGGAGAGACGGCTCAGCTGTTAAAAGCACAAACGGCTCTTGTAGAGAGCCTGAGTCCCGGCAGGCAGCCATAATAGAGGGCTCACAACTGCCCGTAACTGCAGCTCCAGATACTACATATGTAGCCTCCACGGGCACCTGCACATGTGTGCACACACAAGCTTATCCCTTTGCACATACACATATAGTTAAAATAAATGCTAAGGAATTTAAAACAAAAATGTCAGCAGATTCTCTTAAAAAAGGAGCTGGTGGGTTGTAGCATTGCAGACTATCGTGGTTAGCACACTGGTATGATATTCCTCTGTGTGTGTGTGTGTGTGTGTGTGTGTGCGCACATATAGACTTCAGAGTGATTGTGTGGCCATTATGATATTTCAAAATGAATCATTTTTAGGATAAATCTGGCAGAAGCCAAGGGACAAGGGAATGTCAAATGTCAAATAGGAAGTGTATAAATGGTGCTGAAAACCTTCACATCGTGGATGTGCATACTAACGTTAAAAATAGTCTTGACACAATATACTTCACTTCTGACTAACTTGAAAATACCATGACACTTTTTGAAAAGAAAGATAATAACTAGAAATGAACATTTTATGCTTCATCTTGTCACTAATGAGACAGAACAGACATGGATTCCAAATGTGTCCCAGCGGCTTCAGCACACAGCGTTGTCGATGTGCAAAGAAGCCTGCCTTACACTCCACTAATGCGCGGTTCATCTGGGTACCAGACTGTGGAAACCATGCTATTATTTTTCATTTTACATTATTGTAAAACTAACACGCACCAAGCCTCCCCTTGGTGTGTGGATAAAAGGATCAGTTCCAGATTCACTGTGAAATTTTGTCAAAGTTTTCTCATTTTTACTCCTTTGCGTTTTCTCTAAGTGCTCTTACTAGAACTGTCTGGTTACAGGTTCCATTCCAGTCCTCGGGAGGCATGCGTAAGTCTCCATCTTTATTTAGTTTAACAACTGGCATGAACGAAGTGCCACAGTTCACAGGAGAGGCTGAAATAGATGGTAATGATGCAAGCTCATTGTGGGTGCTGGACAGCCATCTCATCTCCGTGGTTCTGAGTACAGATGAAGAAACTCAGGAGCCACAAAGCACGCTGCGGTAAGCGCAGAATCAAAGGAGGGAAAACAAGCAAGTAACCAAGGCAAAAGAAAAGCAGCAGGAGTGTTTGCCGGTGTAAATCTTTTCCCAGGTGCATTTCCTCAAAATCTTTTTCTCAAAAAGCAATAGATCCAAAAGGATATTCTCCAACAAGCAGGACGACCAGAGTGAAATTCTCCCCTGCGGTGTAAGGGGGCGGGGTGGGCGGCACAGTGTTTGGCGCAGGAGTGTTTAGGAGGCATGGGTGGTGGCTTGGAATCAACAGTGTTCCAGAGAGAGAATCTCAGATATGCCCTTAACCTGCAGACATGACGAAGTCACAAAAGTAAGATCACAGGTTGCTGAGGACTGTGAACCGGACGTTTTCAAACTGCTTTTGCCTCTAGGAAGTGCCGACAACATCGTCCCACCCAGACAGACCGCTGCACAAAATCTTAAAGAATGAGATCCCAGAGAGTCCCTAGGGTGGGAGGAGAGACGCTGCTTTGGGTGAGTGGTAGTGTTTATTTCCCTCTGTGCTTGCTGTGCCGCACTGTACAGGGAGGGCACAAGCCCTGCCAGACAGGGTGACACTGTGAGTGCGTGCTGGAGTAAGTTCCCTTGCTCCCCACCCCCTGTGCACACGCGCACAAACACACACACGCACACACACACACACACACACACATGGCCTGAATGAGCCAAAGAACTTGCATTGTATGTACACTGCACAGAATACTGGAGAAGTCTAAGGCGGTAGGACAGGCTGCCAGGATCTCTGCTATAAAAATCAAAGGCTCTGTGATGTCTCTCTTGAAAGATAATAGCTACTTCTGATTCTTGTGTCGTCATAACTGTGGTTTCTCCACTACTCAAATATTCCAGTCACAAACACAATACAGAACAGATTAGAAACACGTCTTATTTCTCTTCAAATGTTGCATGATCTGTGACTCAGGAAGCATTAATATTGGTCAGATACTGAGGACTGCCATCCAAGGAAGTTCCCTCGCTCGTGTCAGACTCACAAGACTTCTGGGGGCTGCACGCATCCTGTCCACACACACACGAGGCATCTGCATCCCAGGAAGCTGCTGAACTTGCCTAGTAAACGGTATGCAAATCACAAAGCTAGTGGGGAAAATCCTAATTCTTTCTGTGGTCATTAAGAGTGGGAACCCAAATTTAGCCAGTGAAGATCTCTTATAACTAACTACACGGCCATGTTGTTTTGCTTGCCAATCTGTGAGCAGATTCAAAATACTGCTTAACGCCTAAGGTCTCCTGGTCTGTGGTTTACATATGTATTTGAAAGTGTGCTCGTGTGTGTGTGTGTTTGTGTGTGTGTGTTCATGTGGTGTGTGTGTGTGTATGAATATGTGTATGTCCATGTGTGTGTTCATGATGTATGTGTGAAGATGTGTGTGTGTGTGCTTGTGTGTGTGTGTGTTCATGTACATGCGTGTGTTCATGTGGTGTCCATGTATGTGTTCATGGTGTGTGTGTCCATGTGTGTGTTTATGATGTATGTGTGAAGGATGTGTGTGTGTGTGTTCTTGTGCATGCATGTATATGTTCATGAGCATGTGTGTGTTCATGTGGTGTCCATGTGTGTGTTCATGGTGTGTGTGTGAAGCTGTGTGTGTGTGTGTGTGTGTGTGTGTGTGTGTGTGTGTGCATGAGTGCTGGTCTCTTCAGAGGCCAGAGCATGTCCAGGGTTCCCTGGAGCTGGAGAGTCATCTCACAGCTGGTGGTGGTGCTGGGAGTTGAACTTGAGCCCCTGCCAGAGCAGCACACACACTTCATTGCTGATCTCTCTCCATCTCAACCTAGAACCATGTTCTACTAAAGAAAAAAAAACGCATTATTTTAGATAGAAACATATTTTACTAATTAAGTGGACAAATCTATTTTTTTCAGAGAGAATTTTCAAATCCTAGTGCTCTCCTTTCTTTAAATCTCTGTTCAAATGTTTTCTTAGTGAAGAGGTCTTCTCTGGCCAACTCCACAGACAGCAAGCACCTGGCCACGTTCTCTCTGAGACTTATGCTTAGTGTTTCCAAGACAGCCGAGCCATGGCTGATCCTGGTTGTCTACTTGGCTCACCTAGGGAGAGAGAACCTCAACTGAAGAGCCGCCTCCACCAGACCGTCCTGCGAGCATGTCTGTGGAACGCTGTCTTCATTGCTAGCTGGTGTGTGAGGACCCAGCCCTCCTAGGGTACTGTCCCCAGGCAAGTAGGCCTGAGCCGTATAACAAAGATGGCTCAGTGAGCCAGGGGGAGCAAGCCCGTAAGCAGCACCCCTCCACAGTCCCTGTCTGCCTCTGCGTGAGTCCCTGCGTGTCACTGCCTGACTTCACTCAGTGATAGATGGTGACCTGGGAACTATAAGGCGAATTCACCTTTTCCTTCTTGGAGTTGCTTTTGATCCTGGTGCTTATCATGGCAACAGCAAGCAAGCCAGGACACATTTCATCCTTATGGCAGTTTCCAGAGCTGCTGAGTGTCCACATTCAGCAGACAGGGAGACTGATGGAACTCAGATTATCAAGCTTCTTCCCAGACCACCTAGCAGGTGTGCGATGGAGTGCCCCACACGCTGCCAGAGTCGGCCCTGGAGCCTGGGCTTGGGAATACATGTCGGGTGACAAGAGAGGCCCACTCTCTCCTTTCCAACATTCCCATGACGTCTTGTTCAATGACAGTTTCTTACGTGATTTGTGTATTCCAGGGGAGATGTTGTACCCTGCTCTTTCTCTCCACTGGCAGAGAAAAACCCTTACACATGGAGTCCGGGTCCTTCCACCCTAGGTGTTATGTTCAGGGACTGAATTTGGGCAGCGAAGTCAGCATGAAACTTGCTAATGAATAGAGTCAAGTTCCTTCCAGAGCTGGCAGGTCAGGACATGCTAACAGCCTCCTGGTAATGAGACTTAATCATTTGTATTGACCTGTCTTCACTGGAGTTGCAGATACCTTCCCAAGAGAGGAAGGTACCTGGGGTTCCATCCCATCACGTTAGACACAAACACCTCTGGAGCGTTCCCCAACACAAAGTCTTACAGTTCAGCTCCTCCTGCCCTATGGAACGTTAATGCCCCCTCCTTTCCTGCACTGATCTCCAGCACAAAGGGCATGTCTTGGCTCCAAATCTCAGAATCCTCTGAATTGACACTGGCATTGAACTCACACACTGAGGGGATTACTAATTTATTGCTGTCTTCTGCTAAGTGCTTAATGCCAATGCTGATAGTAAAAAAATCAATACCTGTGCTTGCATGGTAAGATTATGCCTCTGATGCAGGGTGGTGTTAGATCATTCGTTGTAGGATGGTTTATTGAGAATCTTCTAGGACAGTCTGGCGCCGCCTTGTTACTGCTGTCATGGAGGACACTGATGGTGACAGCAGTGGAAGCAGGCGCAGGGCGTGGAGAAGGGCAGGTACCACACGCCCTTTCCTTCAAAAAGCAACAGGCACCACGTCTGACCAGAGCGTCTCAACAGAACCACAGTTAGGACGCCAAGCCACCAGGCTCTATCTCCTACCACCAAACCCGCTCACTTATGGTTCCAGAAGTCCTTTCATTCCCAGTTCCATCTGCAGGTCCCATTGGATATGCCTGACGTCTGCCTCTCTGTGTTGGAAAATCTTTCCCCTAAGGGACCCTTGCGACAGACGACTGCAGCCACCCACCTGCACTAAGCACTGGACTGTTTCAACTGTGCATCTTCAGCTCCTCTCATGAACAGTGCATTGCAACAGAGTCACAACTGCACCAAGCTCAATCTTTTCTGGACCCACACAAACAATGTCCATTCTATGACATGAATCTCAGCCCAGCATCAGACCGAGAAGGTGGTGTCTCCCAGTTCTACTGACCCCAAAGCTCAGGACACTTGTATGTTAACAAGGGCAATGGTTCTCCTAATACTGAGACCCTTTAATACAGTTCCTCAGGTTGTGGTGACCCCCAACCACAAAATTATTTTCTTTGCTACTTAAGAACAATAATTTTGCTACTCTTATGAGTGGTAATGTGAATATCTGATATGCAGATGGTCTCAGACTGCCTCTGTGAAAGGGTCATTTATCCCCCAAAGGGGCCGAGACCCTTGGGTTAAGAACTGCTGAACTAGGGGGAGAATGTGGATTATTTTCTTAATAATTTAGATGAGTTTCACATTCTTGTGAGCGAGCCACACCTCTCCAGTCCCAGCTGCTCTTATCAAGATTCCCTTGTGAACTTCTACCCTTACTGGTGGTTCCTCAGAAGCTCGTCAATGTGTTGATCCCACAAATATGCCTGTGGCTTCGTCTAGCTCATGCCAGACTTTCTGTCTTGAAACACTTGTAGTCTTCAATCTTGTGTTGTCCCAGACAATAACAAGATTTATTCTCTCATTTATTTCATTAGAGATAGCTTATCTAAATAGACATCTACCATGTTAATTAATTAATTAATATTAATTATTATATTTATATTACATGATTATTTATTATTATTGTTAATTAGTGTTGGAATATTCTCTAGCAGAGTAAGTGCTGCCATGTAGGCATTCTGCAGGCGGAAGGCTTGGACAGTGAAGAGGGAAAGCGGGGGCTTTACTACCCTGAGTCTTAGAACTTTCCCCATTTTCTTTCTTATTCCAGAAAAAATCAGAAAATATGCTGCTTCATTCTCATTAAAAATGGACTTTGGACTAAGCTTTCCAATTTCACTATTTTCTGTCATAATTTTGAATATTTTACGGCTTTAATTTTAGAGGACAGTGTATCTTGTTGACTTGACAAACATCATCAAAAACCAGCTTTCTTCATAAATTGATTGTAACATATATACTTACAAACTGACTGTGGATTTGCAAGTTAAATGTCCCCCAATCTCCTTTAAATACACTATGAAAATTAAGTGAGGGATGATCTTTAACAATACGGATTTTAAAGGTGTTTTTAACAATGCAGTCTACAGTTGCAGAACGAGACCATAAGTGCATTTCCCCTGAAATGTTTTCCCAGCCTGCAGCATTTCCTGCCTTTCTCTTTTCTGAAGAGTGCCACACCGTAGGTAAAGCCACAGGGCATTCATCAGAAAAAATCTAAATATAATAATATTTTGCATGGGATGCG